>OMNZ01092573.1:25634-44353 GCA_900303255.1 Lesueurigobius sanzi
TCTGTTAGTGTGTGTGTTCAACATGTTCAAAACAAAAAGAAAATGCATCTAAAATGTGACTTATTAAATGTGTGTAGAAATGTAGAAAATTGTCGGTGAGCCCCTTGGACAGGGCTGGAGAGCTACTGGACTTACAGTAAGCTCTGACCAATCGGAGCAGAGCGATTGTTGTTTTGACAACGGCTGAGAAAGGTCCATAGGTTTCCGCCGGATGCTCCAGTTTCCCCAACCACTAAAAATGTGCACAATAGGATCCCCTCTGGAGCCAGGATTCCTCTGAAAAAGAGAATCATAATCTGTGGCACGGAGATTAAATAAAGGTCAAATGAATAAAAATTTCAAATTGTCAGTTCAACATAATAATCACACTTATCTGTGAATAACCAATAATGTGATCACCTTTTATCACTCTGGTGAATGAAATTCCGATAGTTAATTTTTGCTGACAGAGAAGACATTAAACTTTACAGCAGTTTTTGTTTCATATGAATAGGCCGGGTAATTAGAGATAGTGCCCATTACCCAGGTAAAAAGAAAATCTGCAACATAACCGTTAAATACCATATAAAACTCAGCTGTCCTCCATTTCGATAACTTTTCAATAGAAAATTCACGATTCGACACGTTCAAGGAATAGAGTTGCTTGTGTTATACTGTACACGAGCGTCTGTACTGTGATGGTGTGCATCTGACACACATATTAAGGAGAGTGCCGATTATACATTCCCAGGTGGCCTATACTTCAAAATGCACCGGGGCCTAAATTGCAAACATATGAGCTGGTACATCCAACTGTATAAATAAAGATCATGTGCCACTGTAAGCTGTGTAAGCTGTCCGGGGATGAGAGCCGCTGCCAGCCAAAGAATTATTTATCACTTATTTAAGTTTCCACAGTGTCTGAAGTAGCTGCACGGCTTGGCCCTCGGCGACAGGGGCACTGGTAGGGTGTCGGAGATTAAGAGAAGGTGTCTTTTTATAGCTTGTGTCATTAACGCAGGTTCGCCTAGATATATTTATTTACTCAAGCAGCATAAATAGCGAGCGCTGATGACGGCGATAGGGTTTCATGGATTTGGGTAAGCAGGGTGGGAGAGTGTGTTTCTTCCATCACCGGATTAACTGCGGATCAGAACGTTGAAACAGATGCACAAATCAGATCGCAGGTCGTAAGGAACAAGACGGGAATTACCTATAAGGAGTCTTTTAATTTTAACTTTGAGATAAAGACACAATCAGGGCAGCTGCTGTGATGACACCACTTGTAGTTAATCAGCTGTAAGCCCAATAAAAACGTATTACATTGCTTATGGTATCTTACGTCATGTATTTACACTGCCTGGCCAAAAATAAAGTGGATTTAACTAAGCAAATAGAACTGGGGTTGATGCAGTTTGTCAGTTTTAGGTTCAGCAACACTATCTGCCCAAAGAATGATATCAGCTGAAACATCCTGAATTATTATTTATGAGTTATTCCATCAATGGATTTCTTCTTCTCTGATGGCACAGGCATATTCCAAGATGACAATCCCAGGATCAGGCTCATATCGTGAAAGAGTGGTTCAGGAGTGTGAATGGTCATTTTCACACATGCATTGTCCACCACAGCATCCAGATCTTAACTACACTGAGAATAGTTGGGATGTGCTGGAGGAGGCTTTGCTCAGCGCTCACACTCTTCATCATCAGTACAATATCGTAGTGAAATATGAATGCCACACTGGATGGAAATAAATCTTTGGATATTGCAGAAGCTTATTGAAACAATGCCACAGTGAATGGTGCTGTGATCAAAGCTAAAGGTGGCCTAATGTGCGGGTGACATTTTTTTGTGGTGACTTGTTTTTTGGCCGGGCTGGTTCCAGGAGTAAAATTTACATTTTTATTGAATATATTCAAAAATATAAGTATAATAAATATAGGGAGCCACTCAGCTGGTAACTCTTAACCATAAGACACACAAATCGAAGAAAGGGGTGAAGCTAAGAGTGCTGCACTGGATCAAAAAAACAATGCAAATGTTGCTTAAAACAAAAACCAGGTGATCATAAGATTTGTTGAGCAAAAGTTGTGAAAATTAGACGACATCACGCGGCCATCCATCATATCCAGCAAAAACAGTGACCATGTGACCAGAAGACATAATGAAAACAATTTTGCAGTATTCTGATGTATATATTATTTTTTGTTGTGCACTATGGTCAGTAGTTCCCTGACTTCCCTCTAGGGATGGGGATACCAGTCATTTTGGAGCTGATCTGATAAAGAGGTTACATTAACTGAAAGTTCTCTGTCAATATCAATATCAGAATATTTTAGAGTTTTGACAGAACATTTTGAAGGCTGTCCTTTCCGTCCATTTTGAAGGATTGAAAATCAAGCCATCGTCAGCCTTTGAGAGTTTTACGCACAAGTTTTAACTCCAAATTCATGCTGCTCACAAATTAGATTTAGATTTGAAACCATTTGTAAATATTTAGGCATGTGTATCTATACTTTGGATACTAGCTCCTAGGAGTGAATATATCGATTTCCCCCATATATCGCGATATTTTGTGTCACGATACCAATACTTTTTATGATAATACGTCATGCATATTAATGAACAACATCATGATTATTAATGAGGCTGCAATGTTCCACTGCTTTCCCAGTAAATAGAGGCCAGTAATGGTCAATAATACAGTCAGGACAGTAGGGGGCAAACACTGTCACGCAAATACATAACTTTTAATGGTAGTAAATAAGATTAACTTGTGGTTCATTTCTTCCTTTTTGGAAACAGGCATGTGGTTGTGTCTTTAAATGTAAATGAAGTGATCTGTCACTATTTAAAGGCACTATACCTGATTTTTTTTAGTTTAGTTGTGGTCCAAACATATTCCTGTCCTTCCTCACACAATTGTACAATCCCATTTCTTCACAGAGATGAGTTTCTAAGCAAATTTCACAACTAGAGGGGTCACTTTTTAGGGATATAGTCACAGAAATACAAGATAACTAGCTTGCAAACTCATGAACTTTACAAAAAATTTAGATGCACAGTATTTCCACAAATGTCTTTTTATATGGGCAGGACTTTTGAGCTCAGCTATAGCAAACCTTTGTGCTCATTAGAACTCTTTGCTCAAGTCATCAGTTTTGTTTTTGGGGATGTGTACTGCATATTGTATTGATGATTGATTTATCCATGCGTTTACTAGCACCTACCTATTTTTGTCGTTGTTGTTCCAGTTCTACATCAGCATCCTGGCAATGGCTGCTCTGAGCATCACGAGCGTAGCGGTGTCTCCTCCGCCGCATCTGCCGGACCTGTTTCCTGTGCTCATCTCTACGTTTGCCTTTCTGCATTTTCTGGGAACGTTCGTTTATTTCAATGTTGTCCAATTCTCCGAGCCACCCGGCAGGAAGAGCCAGAAGAAGATCAACTGAACTGCGTTTTCAGCTTGGGAGCATCGTTAAAGTACTGTATTGGATACAATTTAACAGTACCCAGCCCGATTACTTGTTACCTTGGACCAAATATGCAATTATGTTGAAAGGTGCTGTGTATAGCATCGATGAATACAAGTATATTCACCTCCCCTTCAAAAAAAGTATCTGAACTGCAACTGAGGAGTCTATTCTAGTCATTTGTGTGGGATTTTTATGGGGACTTAATTTGTGGAGAAAAGATAATATTTTTGATACAGCACCAACGCAGACAAAGCTCTGGCGCCCACATGTTAGGAACAATCTGAAGACTGATGGATAATGCTTGCCATTTACAACCTGGCCTCAACAGATTTAAATATACAACATGGAAAACACACATACTGTACATTATGGTATTACATTTTTGAATCTGTTAGTAATTTGAACAAGTCTCTTTGTTGTATGTGATGGGGAATGTCTTGTACTCAGGTTTATACAGACACGTTGATTATTTGAAACTTTTTTTCTACTGTAATTTTTGTAGTTTTTGATAAATAAAATGAATGACATTAACAGAAAACAAGGATCCATTTTACTGCTTCGCACTTAATGAGTTGAGGCAGGTTTCGTACATAAACTGTCTACATTTACAAAGCATCACACTAAATCATACTTTACGGCGTGGCACAGACAGAGCCAATAATTGGACAGAAATTATATCTTTGGGATTTTACTCGGCGTCATTAAATATTCATTAGAGCTCGTAGGTGCTACAAGAGTTGTGCACATAAGACGTGTATGTTTCAAACAGAGGCTGCGACAGGACAGGCCTTTAAAGGAGATGATGGAAGGTGACACATCTCAACATATCGCTATAAACGTGAAATACCACGGAAAGGGGCACAACCAATTTCTTTCTCCGCTCTTTCTGCCAGTTAATGACAGGCATTAAAAAAATCCATTACAACTATAAATGTTATCAGGTCATTGAGAGTTGCTTGTGCATCTAAGGCCCTGGGCCAGTGGCCAATAATGCTCCATAGGGACAAATAGGAGCTTAAAATCTATGTTAACTGTTGCTGCAATGGGACACAAATGCCAGGACAGAGCACGCTGTGGTGTCATTATATACATTTATTTATAACTCTGCAACTCATTTTGAGCTAGAAGTTGTCAATGACCAAAAAAATTGTGGGAAATTATTTAGACAATCAAAAGGTATATGTAAACAAAGACACTGGTCATGCAGTAAAAGTTTATTCAATATTTAGTTTCCTTTCCCCATTTCCCAGTTACAAGAAATAAGTAAATGTTTTATTTTAGTCATACGAGTAATTAAAATACAAGATAAAATGGCCACAAAAGACACAAACAAAAAGGCTATTTAGGCATACAAATAATGCATTTACGGCACTGTGACTAGGTATCAAATGGTTTATGTGGTAAGGGTATAAACTTGCCCAGGAATCTCAAATCAATCATTTGGGAGATTACTGCTGTGGTTGTGTGAAGCAGTAACAGTTGTAGCTAGCAGCAGATAGTGTTGAGTCGAGGTGAGAGATGACTGTTTATAACAGCCGTCCTCAGAAAGAATAGATTTTATCAATCACCAGAGGGACTTGAATCAAAACATTAGTTTTGTTTATGGGTAGAGTGGCTTTGTCCTTCACGTGGCCTCTAAGGGCGATAAAGTGAGAGTTACGCGATCCACCTTAGGCAGAAATAGGAAATGTTGCTGTGAACGCAGCTGTTGCTTGGGTCGGCTCGGGCAGGGAGAGGCCTCGGCCTTCCCAGGCGCTGCCAAATAAAGAGACTACTGTGTTGTGTAAGACACCCTCGCCACCCCAACATTTACTTTTCTGAAGGTGTTAAGCTACACAGGTGGGGAGGATTGCATACTTTTAGCTTTTAAACAGAGTGAGGGTTGCCATCCTAAGAATATTATTTGCACAGCGTAGCAGCATTGTGGTTAATGTAGAATCAACATTTGTCAGCTAGCAACCTGCAGCTCAGGCAGGTAGACGGAGTCGAACACACCGGAGGATTGGCTGCTACTGTTCCAGGCCCTTCTCTAGCAGATGAATGACGCCTTCGCAGACACCTCAGCCTC
Source organism: Lesueurigobius sanzi (assembly GCA_900303255.1). Lineage (NCBI taxonomy): Eukaryota > Metazoa > Chordata > Actinopteri > Gobiiformes > Gobiidae > Lesueurigobius > Lesueurigobius sanzi. The sequence goes on from OMNZ01092573.1 coordinate 31,161, forward strand.
AAACTGACAGCACATATTCCACATTCATCTCCTGCCATGGCTCCACGGGATCATACGCTCTGCGCTACACAAGAGGTGAAGAGCAATTCCATTAGCTGTCAGCCGCTGAGATGCCTCGCTGAGAGAAACCTGGGAACAAGGGAGAGGAAAACATGATTTTAACCCCACTGGCATCAGGCAATATAACATATAGCTGCTGGAGAGATACAATATTCACAAAGAAGAAAATTTACAGAAAACCTATGTTTAAGATGTACAACATGTCTGTCAAGATTACTTTTAAGCATCTTATAAAGTGAATTACTTACACTAGCCCATAATAGACTTCAGAAATTCATAAGAGGTAGTTGGAACCATCTTATCTGGAAAACAGAGGAATAAAAAAACTTGTAAATAGAAACATAAAGTTAAATTAAGCACATAATAAATGAATTGTTGATCTAGAACGTGTTTTGCCTGATAAAGCACCATTTCAAAGCCAGTACATGTTGCGCTCCTTTACGAAACTCAATGACATTCTGTAAATCAAAGACTGCATACTCTGCAAACCACAGCGCCGATCGAAGGCCACCGTCTTCAGTTGGATAAAAACAGCCTAATATACAACTCCCCCATTTAACTGCAAGCGTGTGTTCAATCAGAAAGCATAAAAACGGCGGGTGGGTAGGTGGCATCTGTCCGTGAGCTCCGGGAGGATTGATGTGGCAGAGACTGGGCCAGCACCGGACCCCATAACTTTTATGGCATCTTAAGGAATCTTCTTTTTAATACAGCCTATTACTGCTGACATACAAATCTTCCCCATGTGTTCCCCTCTATGGCCTGATCAATTTTTACTTTGCTGAGGCGTCCCCTTTCCCCTCATTTTGTCATCTAAAAATTCACATCATAGAGGGTTTTATTACGGGGAAAATCGCAATAAAACACATTCCTGTCCGCAGATGTGCTAAAGTCAGTGCTTGGCTGTTACTAAAAAGCTTTATAGAAAATAAAATTTGTTTCTGTGGTAAGCAGAACTGTTTAAATGTTATTTATTTTTATGTTCCTAAGAAAATATATTGTGAAGTGCAGCATTGATTTAGAACATAACCGTGTCTCAGTGCGGGTCGGAAAGACTGAATTTATGAATCCTTTGCACAACTTCTTTAATTGAATTTTCCAAATCTCCCACCGCACACAAATAATCAATACCTACTGCTCAGGGAAACTTGCCTCAGAATTATTGGGGCCTTTCTTTTTCAATTTTGTAGTCATCAGCACATACAGACGCTGGGGGAATTTGCAATGCTGCGACTGGACTCCAGGGGATTTATACCTGCCCCAAGTCTGATTGCTCAACAAAAGTGACTTCTTTAGACTGCTTACTAAAACTTTTGTTAATCTTTGAAAAGGTAGTAGCAAAGTATTATGACAGTTAAGCAAAAAATAAATAAAAATGGTGACAACATTAAAAGACAAACTAAAGACAAAAATATTCTGTTTTTCAATGTAATAACTAATATAATCTGATTTATTCTGTAACAACAGTCTCAACTGCCCTCAGCATTTCTACACATTTAGATCAATATCTGAATTATGGAACGAACCAATGCTGTAGGCCATGGTTTCACATATAAACAAACGTTTTACACCAGAGCGAGATCATGCACAAAACTACCATCCTCATCTGTCTAGATTTCACACCCCCGGCAGATATAGGGCAGAACTCTTCAGCAGCTTTGAATAACAGTTTGTTTACTTAAAATGTGTGTCCCAGGACACATAGAGGGCCTATTCTCTCCCACTGCAATCTGAGCTGACATTGTGAGCTCTGTTGTTGTAAGGAGGTTTATGCACAAACTGATAAATTTCACAGATCTGCCATGTGACAAAAATGTGACATTCCCGGGGCGTGCATCCACAAAGCATCATGTATGTTCAGCGCTCTTACTGGAACTAATTAAAATAATTTCTAACAACCTTATCGAAAAACAAGCTCCCCTTCTGACAATACAGCCCATTCATTTTCCACAAGTCGCCATTGTGTGATTGGATCACAAGAATTGCTTTGCTGCAGGCAGAAAATGTGCCTAAAATAATTACATTAATTCTCTCCCCAGGAAATCGACTCATCAGGTTGTTTGTGTAGCCATAACAAAATGTTTCTTTTCAAAGGTTGCAAAGAGCATAATTGTATGAAAGTGTTCATTGATGCCGATGATGTGAAATGGCCATGATGATCCAGGCAGAATAGATTTAAAGCGAGAAAAATTAGCAGATGTTGAAGACCTTGACAAAGCTAAAAAAGCTTGTGACCACATTAGTTTCATGCCCCTCTGTATCCACAAAACAATTGAAGGGAAAATGAACACTGAATGTTCATTTGGTGGCTGTCAGAGACAAATACTGTGACAAAACTGTCAACAAACAACAACCAATGGAATGAGTGCGTCATTGTAATTACACCTAATTAGGATCATTTCCGCTTTAGAAGTAATATATAATTGTGATTTCTTTTTGCTTCTTATTTTACCTTGACAGGATTTTGTTGGGAATCGGTTTTCCTTCGAAAGTGGCACTACTTCTGAAGCTGAAAAACAAGATTAGACCATTGTCGTCACACGTTGGCTCATACCGTCATAGATAAATTGTTACTCACTCAGGGCTCTGTGTCGTCGTAGCTCAGACTTCAGTTCAGCGGCCACATCAGTAAGGGGGCGTCCTTGTTCACTGCTGCCCCCTGCTGACTAATTAAAATACATATGTACTAGGGATATATTCAGACCCATGTAGGAAATGAGTAACCATGTCTGAAGAGAATATTCAGTTCAGTGTAATGGCTCTAATCTCTCAGTCCCAATAATGTGATGATAGCAAAGACATTTCCGCCTATTTTACAGGCTCAAAGGAAAAATATTCTCACCAAAACTTCCTCTAGCTCTTTCCTGGCCTTGATGAATGCACTCATCGAATTTTCAAGTTTGGAGCTCAAATAGTCCATCCTCCTAAGAAGCCAAAGGAATAAAGACACAACAGTTAGCTGTCAATTAATGACCTGTGGCATCAAATGTGAAAGATTATATGGACTTTTAGGATTGATAGTTTGATAATAAATTTACGATACCCTGATCAAGTCATACCATTAAGCTGTCAGGGCAACAATTTCCCTTCTTTGTCTTGAAATACCGACATGCTTCTGGTGGTATCGTTTGACATAATAAAGCAAGTTATGAATGTACCATAACCGTGGCTGTATTGGTGGCAGAAGCATAAAATTAAAAAACTAATGCTTGTCTTGATGGATGGGCCAGACACAAAATGTCAGCCAAGGCTAAGGAAATGGTTCTTGTATTAAGTGACTCTTATACAACTATTTTTAGTGCTATGTAAATCACAGATAATTTGGCCAATGATGAATCTCTATCATTCCGTGTCTCCTGTCGTTAAATTCTGATATGTCATTATGACCATCAGGAAAGTGCGGCAATTGAAATATAGCAACTAATAAAAGGCCGTTCTCTCTGTAACACTGATTTTTTTTGTGTGTGGATTTTTCATGACAATATTACAATACTACACTGACCCTTTCTTAGTTAGTTATCTTAATAGAACTCACTTTTCTTCATCAGTCTGTGGAACTTTGTGGAGTTTGGATGATTTGGAACTGGCTGTAAAATAAACACAACAGTATTAAAATTATTATTGGGAATATTATTATACGAGGGAGCCCAATAGAGAGCAAATCCTGTACAAAACATATATTTGTAAAGAGAGTATTAAAGATGCATCATTTGTGCCAGTGTAGCTTTTTTTTTTTATTATTAACTTAGAATTTACCAAACCTTTTGGAGAGTTAGTATTTCCTTTTTCCTGTAGATGGCTCCTTTTTGGGACTGGTATTTTGGAAGCTGGAGCCTTTCAGAGCACAAAAGTCAGACAAATGGTTTATCAACTAATAGTAATGTAACCCAAAAGTAATGCTAATTCATTCACTTACATTCTGTTTATTTTCCTTCCGTAGACTGCAAAACAATGAAACACAGGACAGGACATCGGTCAAAGTTAAAGCAACATCTCTTACAAAAAAGAATGACTGGAGCATACTGCAATGTGTACAAGCTTTCAAGCCAGTAGCTAGTTGTTTATTAGGCTGTGATAAAGTGATATTTCTAGAGCTGATCAGTACATGCTTCAACAACATATTGTTACAAAATATTACAACTATGCTTTATCGTAAAATCAAATCATGAATTCATGGAGTTTCACATAATTACTCACGGCATTTTTATTTCAAATTTCCAGTTCAAAACCTGGCGCGGACTATTCGGGTGCTCCCCTTAATGCGCTCGTGGGGAAACATTTTCATGTTGATTATAGTTCCGCCTGTGCTCGTGTTGATTAAGTTCAGTAACTGTTGTTGACAAATTTATATATTTCAGGAATTATGAAAAACAAATCACGATGGACTAAAGTACAAATGATAGCCTGACAAATTGTAACGGAGGCCGAGAAAATATTTCGTCAGTAACAGCAGTAAATGTTTCAGGGGAGCCATTTAGGGTGACGCATACTCCCTTTGTTTACCTAGCAACAGGCTGTGGTTAGCAACCTTCTGCGACTCTCATCTCTGCTAATGTACCAAATGGATTATGGATATAAATAGTTCTTTGTTTTTATTAACTACTATGGCGAAATGAATACTTTACAATTAGTGATCCGGTTAGCCGCGCTGTCACAGTAGATAATTACAGGATCATATTGATATTAAAGATGGCTTGTCAAGAATCTCCACGTCCGACAGAAGATGAGGTTTTCTACGTACAATGTAGAGCTGCATACCTGGCTGTCTTCAAGTCCAGTTTGGCGAATATATCATCAAAACAGCAACTTTGCAGTGGTAAGATAACTGCCTACGAAGCTTTGTAACATAGGCAACATCCTGTAGCTAGGAAGGGTGTGCATTAATGTTTAGCTTCTCTGCATCTCATTACAATAACGTGACATTGTTTTGTTGTTAAAACTATGACACTTGCCTTATCAAATGTTTAATTAATGGAATATGTCTCTAAAATAATATAATTGTTCCTTTCCATGTAGTTATGCAGTATGCTGGACGAAATCCATCTCTAGCAACTCTCAACAAATACTGGACCCCAAGAACGTCTAAACTGAACTTTGATGACTTCTGTGAGATTCTTAAAAGTGAGAAGAAGACAGATGAAAATGAACTGCTAAAAGCTTTCAGAAAACTAGATACTAACAGTGATGGATACATAACACACAGCGAGTTGGAGAAGGCTCTCTCAAATGTGAGTAGAATTTTGAACTAAGTGTGTTATACTTAAGAAATTACGTGGTTGTAAATATATACTTGATGTAGAGAGGAGACAGAATGACTACGGAAGAGGTCAATGCCATTTTTTCATTAGCTGACATCAATAAGGATGGAAAACTGGATTATACAGAGGTAAAAAAGCAAAGCAAAACCTTTTTGTATGTTATTGGAAATATCTGTGCTGTGTAAGTTTACACTGTTACACTGAAAGTATTTTCATGGATATGTGTTTTTTTCTTTTCCTGACAGTTCTGCAGATTATTTGTCTCTACAGTAGAACAGTGTCAGACGGCTGCTATGGAGAGACTTGAGGCTGATGCCAAGCTGAAGAGACAGAACTTTGGCAGCCAGTCATACAGCCCTCCTAAGAACTCAGGTGAATCGGCATCATCCGCCCAAAGTCAGGCGCTAGAAACAACTCGGTCACATGGAGACAGCACAGCTAAGAAAGGTCATTCTACACTCTTCTACTCTTAAGATGTTATGCCATTATTATTGCTAAATGTGTTTTGACTCCATTTAAGAAGTCATGTTTTGAAAATGTTACCTTATCTTATGGATTTGGTAAAATGTAAGACAAAAAGGGCTTCCTGGCAATTTACTAGAAATGTTCAAAGCATATATTTTAGAAGGCAGAACGAAAGGTTAAAATAATATCTAAATTTGAAGCAATATAAACATACAGTATGTATAAAAATGCACTTGTACAAGGATACAATAGAGGCATAAAATGGGTACTTATTAGCGATAATGATCAATCAATCAAAATTAATTTGTAGAGCACTATTCATGCAAATGTATCTCAAAGGGCTTTACAGACAGCATAGATTATGTACATGTAAAAAGCAGTAAAATCAATAAATATAACTAATCATAAAAAATGTAAAACGAGATTCTAAAAACAAAGAGTAAACGACAATTTTAATAATTTTAACTGCCACGATGGAATAAAGCTGTTTTCAGCCTGACCTTAAAGGGGCCTGTCTCACATTTTCAGGAAGACCATTCCAAATTCTATCAGCACATCCCTTTAGTCCTAACTCGGGGAACCAGAAGAAGACCGCTCCCTGAAGATCTAAGAGCCCGAGACGGTTCAGATGGAATGTTAGTTTTTTGTTTTGTTTTTTAGCATATTGTAAAAGTAAAATACTAATCATCTAGTTTGATGGAATCAATAATTGTGCATAGCTTAGATCAGGGATCTCCAACCAGTAGTTCAGGAGTTACCAGTAGCTCAGCAGCCCTTTCCAAGTAGCTCGCCGAAATCTTTCTACATTTCTACATATGCTTTATGAGTCAAATTTTGTTGTTCTGATCAAAACACCTCCAAACATTTAGGTGAATATAACAAAGTATAAAGAAACAACTGTAATTTTCTTTTATTGTGTTGAATTATCGTCTTGTCCAAATTACACGTATAAGTAGCTCGTCTGTGTAGGTTCTCAGTCGTACAGGAGTTGTCCATCGTTGGCCAAGATTTTGATTCATTCGCTGAGGAAGATCTTTGGAGTAAGATCGAAACCTCCGACACTTCAACTACAGAGTACAGATGAAGACTGAAGAATCTTGGCCTATAAATAGCTTGCTGCCATTTTTGTAATGCAAAAGTAGCTCACAAGGTAAAAAAAGGTTGGAGACCCCTGGCTTAGATTGTGTATTTTTGTCTCTTCCTGCCTCTTTTTGGACTGTCTTGTGAAGGGGCTTGTCTACCCAAAACTTGTTATTTGTTTGGAATAATAACTCCAAACTCAGGTGCAAAGTCTTATCTGCAATTCTAACTTTATTTTTATGTTCATTTAACACAAGTTAACCAGCCAAATTGAATCTAAAATGTAAGCCCATTTAAGGGCACAGCCATACAAAAGACTGAAGACTTCAAAACACCTCACGATTAGTTTAGATGAATAAATAATAGCTCTATTATTGATCAGGTTTTTTCTCCCTGCTCTGACAAATCACCCCATTAAGACAGACCATACATCATAATAGCCGCACAATTAGAGCTGCTTGTTTGGAGGGAGGGACTTGTAAAGCATTTCTGCCTTCAAGGAATTGACAAAAGATCCGTCTACATCGGTAAATATGTTGTCCAAGGCATGACCAGCTATAAACTATAAAGTAAACTATAAGTAAAGCAGTTTTTACAACACTGACAGCATCGCTATCGACTTATTTACCAACCTATCACATGGAAAGTGGATATGAAAATCTATGTTCTTTTTGCACTATTCTGTAAAGGAGCAAGTGCAGCAAAGGTTGTGGTTGGACTCTCCGATGTGCAAGCCCGAGACAGGCAGGAGTGGGAAGACAAATGGGGTTGATTTAAGTGGTCAGTTCATGTTCATGTTATTGATTCGGAGGATTCCACCACTTCTCACTGGGGAGATGATGAGGGATTAGGAGGAGGTGGAGAGGAGGGTCCCGTCGACCACCACTGCAAAAACAAATGAGCTCCCACATACTAGTCGGGATTATCACATTATTTGCCTCCACTGCGTATTGATCTGTTCGTGCTACATTTGAACAAGAGGCTGACAGGAGCTGCTGTGTGATTATGCAAGTTCAATGCATTGTTCTAGGAGCTCAACAACTGTTTTGGCTTGCCTTTCTAACCTGTGTTTGTCAGCACATCGACAAAGATTTCTTTATGGAAGAAAACTCATAGCAGTTTTTGTTTATTTACTTGCCCCAAAGCTCGGATCTCCAATCAGTAGTTTGGGAGTTACTTCTGCAAACGTTTAGGTAAATACTGTAAGTAATTGAGAGGAAACTTAAATATTTTTCTTTTAATTGTTGAAATATCATCTTGGCAACTAACTACCCATAGTGAACGTCCCATAGTTACACAAATACTCTCAAAGCATTTCGTTCTCTGCTTCTCTGCTTCTTTTTTTATAGATTAAATACATGAATCTTCACAAAGCTTGATATCCGAGATTAAACTACAAAATCATTACGCAATAGATCGATAACAAATAGCATGGTTAATTTATTTATCTGAAGCGCCTGTGGGCATAGATCACATTACTTTGCATCTCGAAAACAATCAGCCCCTCATTAGTGAATTGACATTTTCTGGCTTCAATTAGCGTGCAAAGGGGGAAATGGTTTTGCAAAATGAGACATTTGAAAGGGTGCTGTTATGCCATTTGTAATTTAAAATGCCTCCCTAATTAATTATAGGAGGTTAAGCTTTAGATCGCGCGCTTGTGTAGTCCAATTGGAACAGAGCCATCTTTACTTGAACTTGGCAATGGATTTCTGAGAAGACAAATGATGGTGTCGGCGATGTTGTGCCTCTCATCTTTCTCCTCAGCGTGTTTGAAGGGGGTGGGCCAGGCTTTATGTGGTGATCCGTCAAAATAATCTCTCAGTTTGTTTACTTATCGCTGTCTAATAATTCACGTTAACTACCTCTTTAGTAGCTATGTTTATTTGTTTGCACATGTATAACATTTCCCCCCTTTTTTATGGACCTTTTATCGTTAAGTCGAATGTTTGTTTTGCAGAAAGCCGATCGTCGTCTCGTCCCTCCTCGGCTCGCAGCAGACGCTCCTCGTTATCGAATGCTGTCCCGATGACGTCCAGCAGCTCAAAGTTCAGCAGAGTGCAAGAGCCTCCAAATTTACAGGTAGAAAAGCTTTATATTGGAATGAATGAGTAGTGGGCCCAGCGTTTATACAGATATTATAGAAACAAAGTTGTAACCATAAAGAACACAATGCATGTGAGCTAGGGTGACCAGACGTCCCAGTTTACCCGGGACAGTCCCAGTTTTGAGCCCTCTGTCCCATGTCCCTGTGAATTGATCTGAAACCATTCATTTGTCCAGGTTTTACACAACCTCTGTCCCAGTTGTCCCTGATTCTTTCACCAGTGGCATGTCCAAAGCAGCATAAATTTACTTGATACATTATGACTTTTGGCCAGGACGAAGAAAAAAAAAAATATATATATATATAGAAAACACAAGAAAAATGACCAAAAAAAATGTGAGGAAAAAAAAACGCAATAGTAATGAAAAAAATGACAAAAAAAGCAAGAAAAATTAAACAAATTGACAAAACTGACCAAAAAATGAGGGGAAAAATGCAAGAAAATGACGAAAAATGTCCAAAGCAGTATATGTACTTGATACTTTATGACTTTTGGCCACGTGTCTCTTTATCGAACAAGTTAAAAAGGTCAATTGTTGATCACCTCAAGCTAATTTGGCCATTAAGTGACAGTTCCGTTTTACTGTTCAACATGGGAAAATGTTGTCACAATATGCCCGCCACAGACATACCCAGGGCTATGGTCAAACTTTAACGGTGCATTAGCGGTAGCTTTTTATGTGAGAAGAAACCCTTGATGTTGGTGTATATCTGAAGAGTTTATTTGCAAAAACAGATAAGTGCCATTGACAAAAATCAACATATGTTTGTAAATTTCTCTTTGTGTAGCTGTGTTTTTAATGACCAGATCTATTTTGCTGAATCAGAAAAATTAAGTCCCTCGTTATTGATCAAATTGTTTCAATTTAACATTTTCTGGTGATGAATATCTCAAACAATTTAGCAAAAAGTTCAAAACGGAGATAATCTGCTTTTGCAAATGAACTCTTTGACCTTTTAGTGACCCAGTGGCGCAGCATGGCATCTTTGCTTTCCATCGCAGCTATGATGTTCCAGGATCAAATTTTTGGGGTTTCTGGTACCAAACCCTAAAGACAATTGATTCTGGAACGTCATAGAGGCCGCTGTGATGCACCCATACAGGCACTGGGCCAGTAGAAGGTCAAATACACACTAATGTCAAGGGTTTTTTCACATAAAACATTACATAATAATGCACCTTTAAAGCAAAACTAGAGTATAGTACAGAGCAGGGGTGCCCAATGTTTTTTTTTTCCATGAAGGGCCAAAATAGGCTATGGAGGGCCAAATGCAATTCTGTTTTGCATGTAGAAAGACCAAATACAAACAGAACTATGATTACATATCCTTTAATTACGGTGCTATTGGATAGGACCTGCTGTTTTGGAGTCCTTAACCACTCTTGGCCATCTTTTCAGTGCTCAAATTAATCAAAGTAGATACTTACAGTTTTGCACCCTGAGGAAGGCCATGTCAGGCTGAAACGCGTTGGTACGTATTTTAAAGCTTTAGCCATGTTCTAAAAAAGGCTTTTAAGTCATTCTTTTTCTACATCAGTGTGCCTTGGATTTTTCTTTGGGAACAGCCACATTCTTCTGTTTTACATTTTTCTACCGAAAGAACCAGCCTTTTTTGTTGCAGCATTAAGAAGCATCCCTTTTTTCCAATTGAGCACCTGATTCACTCTTCATACATTTTCACACACGGACCCACGCAGCGCTTCTCCATCCTTTTTCTCTAACTTGCTAGATACTTACAGTATTTCAAATGTAGGCACTATCCCGAAGGCCAAATGAAACCCCTTGGAGGGACGAATTTGGCCCTGGTATAGAGTGTAGTATAAAATTACAGAAAAAAGCTACAATGTTTGAGAACCGTTTTCATAGAACTAATTATAGCTGCACAATATTTGAAAAATATATAATTGTTAATTTTCTGAAAAGTATCACGATTTATGTTTTAAATTCAAGATACAGTTCGCACTGGACATTTTACACACAGCCAGGATTCAACATTTGAGAGAAGGTTGAAATATAAATTGCTGAACTAATACAAGGATCGCATACATTTCAGAACATGTTTGTGAAGGTCTAACTACAGAGTGAGCAGGTTTTACACCTCATAACTGGAGAGACCCATTTAAAAAAATAAAAATATTACCTAACCTTTGCAAATATTCAAATTGCAGTTTCAATCAGCTTCCCATTGATTGTGCAGCCCTAGCCATAATGTTGTGACACCCCTTGAGCACAACCCATCCACACACAATACCTCTATGTTGAGTGCAGTGGCCCTCTGCTTCAGTCCGTCACAGTGGTTTGTTGAACCAATTCAACCCATGATGAAAGGATATATACACACTATTGATCCTTTTTTTTCACGGTTTTGACTCTTTTTGGCTTAACCTCAGCTGGTTTTCTTTTCCTCGAGAAAAAAAAGTACATTAATAAATTGTAATAACTGCCCCATCTCTCTGGTCTGAGCGCAATGTTGAGATTGGAAAGGGCCAGACATCATTGCTGTAAGAAATGTGTGTCCAGAGATTACCTCTGCGGGAAGTTCCCCTCACTATATTGGTTGTTATATTGCCAAGGGCTGATAATTGGGTTGGGATGGTGGGGGTTTGCTTTGTTTTTGTTGTTGTGTAGTGGATGTGGGTCTCTCCCGTTTTACTTTTGATGAATGCTGTTTTGACGCGAGGCATTTTTACAACAAGCACCTACAGATCGAAGGCGTTTCGTCATTTAGCTTGTTCTTTAGGTGATGACTAAAGAAATGAATTTTTAATGTTTGCATGCAGTTTTGGTTGGTCAGTAGTTTGTCCTGGAAGACTCGACGCTGCCCTAAATCACGTTTGTGGTCAGAGCAGATGACAGTGTCGGTATTACTCTGCCAGCTGACCCTCTCTCTATGGGGACATTCATTCTGCCGTGTTTAAGCACTATACAGGTGCCCGTGGCAATTTTCCTCATTTAATATTGTCTGGACAAACCACTGAAGTGTTATGGTTTGATCTTGTATGCCTCTCACAGCCAACAATAAATAATTTGAGAAAATGGCCTCCCTCTAAAGGTGCGACATGGCCCGTCTTTATGGTTCTTTCTTTGTTTAACTTAGTGATTTATTAGTCCACTAAAAGGATATATGGCCCATTTCCTCTATGACCATTCACAGCTCAACCACATCGACTGTGTTTTCTTTTAATGTGTCTCCAAAGACAAAGAAATGGATAACTCCCATTTTTGACATTCCTGAGCTATTTCGATGTATGGCCTTATTTCAGTGGCCTGATGAAGAAAAACAGGAAATATCATGGTCCATAAATATTACCAAGCATTCTCCTGATAGTTGAATGTCCCCAGGCACAAGGTTGTGACTGTATTTATAAAAGTTAAATAGACCTCAATTTGCCACATCAGTTCTTGAAAAGACATTTTTGCCCTTTCTGCCCCTGGTCTAAATTTAGTGGAACACTTCTGCCCTCTCCTGGATGGATACTGGTAAAGCAACAGCGCACGTTTGCGTCTGAACCAACTTTAACTTTATTACGGAGTTTGTGTGAAAGGTTTCTGGGCCCCCTACATTTATTACAGATAACAGATAACCCAATAAACATACCCCGTATACCTTACAAGAGATGGACTTAACTCATTACATTGTTAAAATACCTAAAGGCGAGTGGAAAGCCATAAAAATAAGAAAAACAATGGAAATTTGTACTTTTATGTTAAAAATGTTTACATTTACATGAAAGGGAGAACATTTATTATCTCAATTGCAATAGGGAAAAAACATAGGTTTTTAGATTTAGACCTGGTTTAGATTTGGTTTAGTCTCGGTTTAGACATGGTTTAGTTCTGGTTTAGCCCTGGTTTAGTCCTGGTTCACTCCTGCTTTAGTCCTGGTTTAGTCCTGGTTTAGACCTGGTTTAGCCTTGGTATAGCCCTGGTTTAGGTCTGGTTTAATCCTGGTTTAGTCCTGGTTTAGCCTTGGGGTAGCCCTGGTTTAGTCCTGGTTTAGTCCTGGTTCACTCCTAGTATAGCCTTGGTGTAGCCCTGGTTTACTCCTGGTTTTCTCCTGCTTTAGTCCTGGTTTACTCCTGGTTTTATCCTGGTCCAATCCTTGTTTAAAATGATAAAAAAGAGTCTGCTCTTCTGGGAATCGTCCTAACCTTCCACCCCTTTACGACAGCCTTGATGAAAGTTAACAGTTTGCTTAATCAAAGTACCAGACTATTTTAT
>OMNZ01092575.1:8263-25969 GCA_900303255.1 Lesueurigobius sanzi
GGTCTCCCTGCGTGCAAAGCCCTCATCCATCATGGCTCGTACAGGAGTTTTCTAGGGGCTGGACAGAAACACAAAAACGGCACATGATGGATGAGGGCTTTGCACGCAGGGAGACCATCTGATCCTATCTCCCAGACCCATTTTATTATTTGTTTTAAGATGAGGCACTGGAGGTGAATAGGGAAAAAGTTTGTGTAAAGTGATAGAATAGATAGTGATAGAATTAGAACATTTTGCTGTATGAGGGAACAATGTAGTGTATTCTTTCCATCATTTCTGTTTTCATATAATAATGATGCATTTTATATGTAAAAATGACCAAAATTGCCTATATTTTCAATGACAAAATGTAAATAATGGATAGTGCCAGGTTCATATGTAAGGTTTTAATTTGTTGATGTATTAACCCTCTGGAGTCTCATGACACCCACGTCGCCGACGAGTTTAGCGAATATCTCAGAGTAAATGACTTACTGTTTTTTTCATTGGAAAGAGGAGGGGCCAGGGGGCGATGTAAGGTTGCGTCAAAAATTTGTGTCAAAAAGTGCTAAGTTAGCTAAAACTGCTGACTCTGTACTTTACACAATCGCCCAGGGATTCAAAATGGTACTAGATAAAAACTTGGGGGTTTTATTGTCTGAAAAATTCACTTCTTCATCCTGAAAATATGTCTCTGGTCAGCAGCCATCTTGTTTTCTGTTTATATAGAACATGGAGGACTAAAGTATGGAGTAACATTTGTGCCAAAAATTAGCACAACTATGGAGTAACATTTAGGACAATTTTTTTGTTGTTTTTTTTTTTTTTCAAAAATGTGATATGAAGAATAAACAAAAATATGAAGAATAAACACAGATTTCACACAGAAGGTCAGGTTTATAACCTATGTTATAGAAGCATATTTTAGTGGAATAATAATCAAAAAAGTGCTATGAGCGCCTACATTTTTTGTGATTTTTGTCAAAAATAAACATTTCTACAGTAACTACAGCCTGTATCTTCCATCTCCTGGGCCAGGTCTAATCCACAAAACATTTATAATGTCCACAGCCATATACATTGATGTTTTGCATATGGGGAAAAAGTGAGGAGAGAAATTAAATTTTCGCCTAATTCTTTCGTTGTTTTTCTGCTTCTATCATGATTACTTCATTGATATGACTCTAATACAGCATTCAGATGATACTAGTTAAAATTGTTATGAAAATGAAGAGTCCAAGCACTTGATGGTGCACCTTTAGGAGGTGTTTCAGAAGCAATAAAACAAAAAATACCAAGCGAAAATAACAATAAAAAATACCCCAAGTCCTCAGAGCGTTTACATCATAGACTGTGTGGACGGCAAAGTTCAAAATATATGGTATCGTCAAGGGGCGTCAAAAGATCAGGCGGTACGTCACAAGCTTTCCAAGCAACAAACACAAAAGTTCAATAATCTTAAGGCTCGCTCTAGTGACGCAATGAGGCATTTCACGTACCGGGATGAATCCAAGACGAAGCAGGAAAACAACGAAAACAATGGAGAAGAAGCTAATCATCGCAGTTTCCTCCTCGTAGCATCACATTTACAGCATTCACATCTTGTCTGTGCTCTCACAGGAATCATACTGCCCACGGTGGGTTAAAAACTGCCCTGAGATGAGGGAAATATTGCCTCGCTGTGGCCGCAACGATATAGAAGAGTGGGAACTGCCATTGTTGGCAACAGAGAGGTCAATAATTACTCTCCTTATTGTAAAGATTAGGTCATTTATTTGTTTCCAGGTGAAGGCTCATATGTTAAGAGAGAAAACTGGCCCTGCAAAGACAGTTTCCATAACATCGATAAACTCTCCTTGATGCCTCTGCCTTCCGTGGGTCAAAACGCCAAAGAAAACCCATTCTCGTGCATCTGCCTGTGCGTGTTTACTTCCCTCTGGTTGAAATAACATTCATTCATAGCAGCGTCGGAGCCTCCGAGACCACCAATAATGGCAGGGGTTCACATGATAAAGTGGCAGGTACCAGTGGCGCGGGAGGGACGTCCCGGTATGTGACTGACCTCCTAAATCTGCTCACACGCTTTGACCCACAAACTAAAGACAACACGTGCCCCACATGAATCATTGTTTCCCGTGTCTGTGCGGCCTGTGCGGACACGTATGTTTATCTACACACGCGACCAGAGGAGCTCCACTGTTCTGTCGGCAGCTAGTAAATAGTGGTAATGCACTAATTAAGTCAAGTACTGTGGTACAGAGAAGACAAACAACTGTAGGACTAGAGCGGAAATGAATGCACAGTATATGAAAGCAGTGAGGTTGGGAGTCGAATACTTTGAATACTTGGAAATGCTAATCTCAATTTCACAGGTGGAGACATTGAAGGTGAATAGGGAAAATCATTTTAACTGTGTGATATTGATATGAAACTTTTGATGTGGATTACAGACAAAAATATGAGAAGAAATATACTTTCAGCGAAGAAATCTAAATAATGGATAGAGCCAGTTTTAAATTCAGTTTTGTTGATATATAGTTACAAAGATTTGTTCTCAGGGGATTTTGTTTAGTTTTCGAATAAACTAGTTATAAGTGAATAAATATGTAAAAATTCACCTTGTTTTCTTGGGTTCAAAACTCAATAAATCAGACTAGGAATTACATAGTGATGGAAATTATGGCTCGTTACAGGGAACCTCAGGTGTTTCTCAATGTCAAGGCATCTTGCCTTGTCAAAATGTGGGCGTGGTCAGGCATCCACGTCATCACTCGCTGCCAAAGTGCTGTTCCAATGTTCATGGATTTAATCATCATTATCAACTTATTTAGTTTTAGTCCAATTTGAAACAGCAACACTATTACTTTGATCCCCAGCCAAAAAAAACAAAGTTTGCTCTCTCCTCATAGACTCCCCTCCCAGAATGAAACATCTTGTTATTTTTGTTTACTTTGTGATGTCACTCCCAGTCGCTCTGAAGTGTGTTCCATTAGTTGATCGTTTTGGACCAAGGCAGGACACTTGCTGTGGATTTGGAGGAAGTGGCTTCGGAGGCAGTCAGTTCCAAGGCAAGGCAACTTGACATTGAAAAACACCCTAAGTCTTTGGGATCTGTTTATTTCAAAGAGCCATTCAAAAAACTATTTGTTTGTGCCAGAAAACTAATGTTATCTAAGGCCTGATCATTGTCAGGTTCTACTTTTTTATTCCAATTATAAAGTTATGACACAATACATTTTTAGCACTGAAAAATGTGTATGTAGCAAAAAAGTGCCATAATTAACTGTCTGACAAATCCTTTTCAGAGCAAAAATGTTACACTTCTGTTTCCTGCACTGCAAAAATGTCTTGCTTTACACTTAAAAATGAAAAAAAACTTACAATTAGAAAATATATCTCAATTTGTGATGTCAAAGGTGATTTTTACCCCCCTTTTTTGTGAGTAAAAATACTAATTTAGATAGATATTTTTTTATTTGGCAAGCCACAATTACTGAAGTTAAGGCCAAATCATTTGAGACATTTTTGCAGTGTGTGGGTGTGTTCAAGATCAATCTGTAAAATTGACAATTAAAATATCCGGCTCTTTTCACAGTCGATATCCGGTCCTAACCGTTCACCTTAAAGAGGGCCTAAACGGGCCAGAGTCTTACTCCACTCACGCCAAAAGTTTGAAATCTGCAGTGAATGAGGCGTGCTCATTAATCCAACTCCAACTCGCTACAGGGGAGGAGCGTTAGTGTTAGAGAGGATGATGAGGCGTGACAGAGCTGATGACGTCGACTTCTACCGACAGAAATCGAATAGATACAGCTGACGAGTTCAACCTCTGGAGGGCGTTAGCCACTCGGTTGTATGCATAAAGGACACTTTTGAACCGGTTTGCACTAAAATGTCAAAATATTAACTGGAACATGTAGACAATACTATTACACACCCATGTATACAGTTCATCAGCAAAAAAAAAAAAAAAAAAGTTGATTTGGTGTTTAGTTGCTCTTTAAAGGGACTCAACGGAGTTTGATCATTTTCATACTCGTGACTGCCACCTCTGGCCATCCGCGTAACTGCAGTCTCCATGTTAAGCTGGTGAATGACCGCAACTTTAGAGTGACAGTGCAGGCTTATAGCGGCAATTGAGTGGGATAGGTGTGGGCTCACAGTACAGCGCGGGACATTGCTGGAGCATGTAGGGGGTGGAAAATATATTATTTTTTACATTTTAACTTCCGTAGAGTCCCTTTAAAGAGCCGTTCAAAACGTCACATCACTGTTACATATTGAAAAAATCTTGTTAAGTCCAAGACTGAAACTTGACTGAAAGTTTGGACTCTGTAGTAGCTACTGAAGTGAAGATGTTGTCACCACAATGTGAGAAAAATACATTTTGATAAAATGGTCATTGAAGATACAATAGTCCATATAGTTATATGGAGAAACATTGAGTCAGTGCAATAATTACACGCCGCATTGTAAACAATAGGTCATTCATTTGTTAAAAGATCAAATTGACCCAAAAGCTGAAAATATTGAGTTTTGCCTATATGTCTCCCCTTAAAAACTAGCCAACTTAAAAACTGTGCATATGACCGATTGGGAAACACTAGTGTCATGCAGCCATTTTCCACCTCGGTCGCCTTTTCAATTTGCAACCAAAACAGTCCAACACATGAAAGCCTGCCTTGTCATTACCTCTGTATATTTCTCCACTCTTCTTCTAAAAACACACTCCGCTTCTCCACGTCCTCTCTCTTTATGTCTAATTAATTCCTCTAACTTTCCCCGCACGTGTATCAGCACAGACAGGCCTTTTCATCGCCGCTACGATCGCAGAGGCCGGACATCATCAGGGGGCGCCGACAGACACGGATTGCGGGGAATGCGGTCCCATGTACAGTAAAATGAACGGCCCATGGTGATGGGTATATGAGGTGAGCTGTCAGAGGCGGTCGTGGATTCCAACACAGGTGTCAGAGTTAAATGGGAAGCCGCGGGGAACGCCAAGGAGCAGATGTGGAGCGGTTTACGGGCGAGGACGTGGAGGAGGAGAGCGCTCGCTTCATCAAAAACATAAAGTATACGTGCAATGATCAAAAGAACAGAGGAGATGAAATGTGAGGCTTGTATTTTTCAGTGATGGGATTCATGTTTGTTTACAGGGAGTGAAGTTTTTGGGAGCTTAGAACTGCCTGACAAATGAATTTTAGGGCAAAATCCTTCCACTTACATTGCCTTCTCTGCTGTTGTGATGATTTTTGAAAAAGATCTGTCTCTTTTCACAGTGAAAATCCTGTTCCAGAGATGCACATAAGTCCCTGACCGCAAGTCCAAGTCAAGGCCAAGTCCCTGACCCGCAAGTCCAAGTCAAGTCCAAGTCTCTGACCCGCAAGTCCAAGTCAAGTCCAAGTCTCTGACCCGCAAGTCCAAGTCAAGTCCAAGTCCCTGACCCACAAGTCCAAGTGTCTAACCCGCAAGTCCAAGTCTCTGACCCGGCAAGTCAAAGTCAAGTCAAAGTCATATGGTTTCTGTGTCTTTTTTAATACTGATTGAAATTACGGTACAATACAGCTTTAAAATAGACAACAATTGGAATACTGCTAGAAGACAAGTGCCCAGAGCTCGAGACTTACAAAAAACACAAGTCCCTAAGCCACGAGTCCAAGTCAAGTCTCGAGTCTTTAGGGCACGAGTCCAAGTCAAGTCTCGAGTCTTTAGGGCACGAGTCCAAGTCAAGTCTCGAGTCTCAAAAACAGGGACTTAAGTGCGACTTGAGTCCGAGTCTCAAGTGCCCATCTCTGTCCTGTTCTAACCGTTCACCTAAAAGAGCTGATTCAGTCATGAACGTCGCAACACTGCCATTTTCTTGCACACGGATCAACTCAAGCCTCAAAAGTGTGCTAAGAAGTTTACGTTGCGAGATTGTGGAACATCAAAACATCAGATTTTTCCAGAGGGCAATGTTTGTCCCTGATGGAGTGCACTTCACAAAATATGGCAACGAGATCTTACTGCCAGCAATGCAAACCAAGCTCCTGCTGCGGCCGTAGAGTAAAAGAACAGCCCTTAATAGAAGGCCCCGGACCCAATTCTCCCTCAGCACCCCCCACAGGACACCACGGGGGACACCATCAAACGCTTTCTCCAGATCTATAAAACACATGGACTGGTTGGGCGAACCATGAACCCTTGAGCACCCGAAGGAGGGCACAGAGCTGGTCCACTGTGCCGCGACCGGGACCAAAACCACACTGCTCCTTCTGAATCTGACGACGGAGATTGGAAGCCTGTGTGAATGTAGTGTGTGAGTGAATGAAATTATGAATGGGGAGCGTCTGGGAAAGAGCTATTTAAGACTAATACATATTATTATTAAAAACAGGCCTGATCTGAACCAAATCTCAACCAGGAAGAAACTAAAACTATTTGTGAATTCATTGCAGTGAGTAATAATAAGGTCAGTACAGAAAAAAAGCTTTCCAAGATGGATGCGAGTCGAAGGCAGTGTCCAACAGTTCACAGACGACATGAGCTCTTATGGGAACCGATATGGGGCTGAGTCTAAGAACAGAAAATAAACCATCCAGGAAACAGCAGGCGGGACAGAAATGGAGCACCAAGCTTCTGATCTCTTAAACATCATCAAACTTTGAGACTATTTCTTGAGGTCTGTGTAAACCAGCCACGTTTGGCCCATCAGAGAAAATCCTTACATTAAAGATTCTACAGTAGCTATACTAAAAGCCCTTGACCCATCCACAGTGAGTGTTTTACAGGTCATCCGTGAGTGGGGCAGCAGAGGGGCCACGCAGGCTCAGAATATCTGCCCCACATCTGAGCGAGCCCGGTCTAAATCAGTCCAGCTCTCCCCGGGACGGCTGGCCTCAATATCTGTTAGCCTTTATAAAGTCTGGTATGTTTGTGAATGTGTGAAAGAAAACTCCGAAGACAAATTTAACTCTGGCCGAGGTGAGCACGGCGCGGCTTACAAGATCGTGCTACAGAAGGATCTCAGAGTCAAATTCAATTATCTAAAGAGGGCTAGACTCGAAACGTGCTGGCCTGTTTCACATTGGGGCTGTTTCAAAGTCATAAATGTAACATGAACTTCTCCTACTGCAGAAGCTTAGAAGCTTTGCAAAGAAATAACCCAGTTCTCAGTTAAAGCCACACTGCAGAACATTCCAGGTAATACAGGGTGTCCATAAAGGCTCTTTACAATTTTACTACAAAGCAGTTGGTAAGATATCTTAACCAGACTTATTCTATTGTAATCAGTGTTTATCAAAGTTTTTAATCACATTGAAATTGTGAATTCAAAATGAATGTGTGGAATCATGTGCAATTGAATAATTCTTAATTTTTCTTCCACGAGTACGGAAGCGTAGAGGGTTCACACGAGTAATATATTTTTCTGCTAGTATCATGTTTGTACAAGTTCATTTCATGTTCTTACAAGATAGTTTCATGTTTTTACAAGATATGGATCACGTTCTTACAAGATAATTTTACGTTCTTACAAGATAATTTCACGTTCGTACAAGATATATCACGTTATTTCATGATACCAAATTATCTTGTTCGTACAAGATAAGTAATTTTCTTGTTATTATGTGGAAATCCACGAGAGGTCAGCCATTCTGCACCGAGACCTGCCCCTGCACACCTCCGGACCGGCGGCGTCTGTGCCGTGGAGCTAACAGCAAGTGAAATGGTAAACGTGGAGTTTCACATAATAACAAGAAAATGACTTATCTTGTACGAACAAGATCATTTGGTATCATGAAATAATGTGATATACAGTATATCTTGTACGAACCTGAAATTATTTTGTAAGAAAGTAATCCGTATCTTGTACAAACAAGAAATTATCTTGTAAGAACATGAAATTATCTTGTACGAACGTGATACCAGCAGATAAATATATTACGCGTGTGAACCCTCTACGCTTAAGTACACAAGACATCAATTACTGCAAATGTTTACCTTGACCTTTTGACTGTATGTGGCACCAATTGAATGACCTTCAACCAATTATCATTTTCCAGCAAGATGCACCACCACATTGTGCACTGCATGTTTGTCAGTTCCTCAATCAAACATTTCCAGATTGGAAGAGATGGACCAATTCCTTGGCCACCACGTTCACCAGATATCACTCCTTTGATCTTCTTTCTGTGGGGTTATGTCAGGGGTGCCCAAAGTGCGGCCCTCAGACCAATTTGTGGTGGCCCACAAGCTTCTTGTTGAATTGGCACACATCACCAGAGATGATATATTTTTCTGCAAATTTAACAATTCAGACCTCAAAAACTACATTTTATTGTGAGACAGAGCTTACTCTGAGGTTCCAGATTAAATACAGATGTGGGGAAAGGTTTAATATCTCTTAAATTAACCCAGTTGAATGTTTGGCTGCACTGGCCACCAATCTGTGGCCCTCAATGACATCTTCACTTCAATATGCAGCCCTCGATTATAAAGGTTTGGACGCCCCTGGGTTATGTTAAAGATATCATGTATCAAACAAAAATATTGGACTTGAAGCAAATGGTTTCTGATGCCATTGATTGATGAGGCTATGGCAAGAGATCGAGTATCATCTTGATGTGCTTCGTGCCACAAATGGAGCCCATATAGAGGCATATTAAACTAATGGTGCCCATATAGAGGTGTATTAAACTAATGGTGCCCATATAGAGGTGTATTAAATGAGGCTAAAACAAAAAAAACTTTGACAACCACTGATTGCAATAAAACAAACCTGATACCTTATCAACTGCCTTTTTAATACATTTTTAAAATTATAAAGAGTATTTTGCCAAGTCACAAGTGAAACTACACACAAAAAATAAAAAATAAAATGTGAGTGATAATAAATCAGTCCAAATGCTCAGCAAACAAAGCACCAAAGGCAGAGGCTTATCAAAATGAAGCATTTAAACTGACCTTTTGTATTTTAAATGAGTGTGAGGCCATTGACTTATTTTCCTTATTTACTTTCCTTGAGGCTTGTTCCAGTTCAAAAATGCACATGAAGATCCACACAACTTTGGAAAACGGTTTAACTGTGGTCGAAACAAGCACCTCTCTGTGGATATCAGCTGATTCGTTCATTTATCATGAGCTTTTTGGTTAAACACTGCTACTTTCATGAGTTTACTGTGAACTGTCGACCTCAGAGTAACATCATTGCGAGAGAAATGCCTGACATTAAAGTGCATACTATTAGACAAAACCTTCACAGAAACATATTTAATACAATTATTCTGAAGTTTTGACCTAGTTTTCATTAGTTTGCCATTTTTGCAGCATGGTTTGAAGTTTTTTTGCATGATATACAGTATCTCCTTAAAGAACCTCGTGTACATTGTTTTGGGTAAATGTGTTCTATCTATCAGAAACAGTGACCTATCCACTGAGAAACTCTTTGTTGCATCTCACTCATTTTCATCATAATTATTCCCAGTTGAACCACAATAGCTTATTACAGAATAGAGAATGGAGTAATGTTTCTGTCTGGACTTTGAACTGCGTAAAAAGGGTCTGGCTGATGTCCGGCACTGACAGCGGGATCTGGACGTCTCCCTTTCAAGATTTGGACAGATCTTTCATTGAGTATTACAATAAAATACGAGCTGGAGGAGACGGAGGAAGAGCAGACAGCCGTTGAATCAGGAAGGGGCAGTGTCCGGATGTGATCACTCTGGTCTCATCCACCCCGATACATAAAACCGGTCCAGTATGAAATCAAAAACATGTGCTACCAATTCAAAATAAAGATGCATTGACTAAAATAAGCTATATAAAGGGGACAGCTGGGCATCTCTTGATTTAAACAGGTACACGATTAACCATAACACTTTTTCAAGGCCAAAGTTGGTAACTTTGTTTCTCACTGATGTAAAAGTGAGCAGGATTACCAGATTAGCACTAACATTTTGGACGGTATAGATGTCTTTTTAAGGGGAGACACTGCAAGCAAAACTTTATCCATTTTCAGGTTGCCATTTTGCTCTCTTCACATAGTTATTTTCACCTGGGAAAAAATAAATGACCTATTTTTTACAATATGAAAACGTCCTACACTTCAACCACAGAGTACAGATGAAGACTGAAGAATCTTACACATTCTGAAGGTTTGTTCAGAGGGATTGTTCTAGCCTTATTTATTGAGATTTGAACCCGAAAAAGGAAGGAGGAAGAGCTGGAGGAGGAGTGCGTGGATCGGGAAGTCTGGGCGTCTCTGCTCAGACTGTTGTCCCCGCGACCTGACTCCAGATAAAGCAGAAGAAAATGGATGGATGGATGGATGAACCTGAAAAAACAAGGGTGTTTAATAACTAGTTTATTTAACAACTAACCAAGAAATCCAAAATCCCCTCTGAACAAATCTTTGTAACTAATATATGAACAAAATAAAACATAGCCTGGCTCTATCCATTATTTCAATTTTGTCGCTGAAAATAGAGTAAAATCTGGTTATTTTTACACATAAAGTGGCTTATTTTTTATATGAAAACATAAAATGACAGAAAATTTGCAATACATTCCCCCCCTCATATTTATGTCAGTAATCCACATCAAAAGTTTCAAATTGATATCACTGGATTCAGTATTTCCCCCTATATTCACCTACCAGCGTCTCGCTTTAAACGGACTATACCTGACTTTTTGCTAGTCGTGGAATGAATCAGTGTTTTCCATTGCAAACTCAGACATTTCTGGAAATATAAATATAAAGCGTTTATTGTAAATTTCATGAGTCTGCAGGCTAGATTTCTTGCGTTCCTGCGACTATGACCCTAAAAAGTGACCCCGCAAGTTGTGAAATGTGCAGTGTTGGGGAGAATACTTTGAAATTGTATTCTGTTACAGAATACTGAATACTTGTCTTAAAACGTATTTTGTAATGTATTCAGTTACTTTGCCAAATCAGTGTACTGTATTCTGAATATACTTTCACCTTGATTTGCAATATATTTTGGTATAAATATGGTGAAAGATTAAAAATATGTAGTAATACTTTTACACCAACTGTTGTCTGTCTCTTCTTTCACCCTCTCTCTGTCCCTCTCTCCTTCCTCTCTCTCTCTCTGTCTCTCTTCTTTCTTTCTCTCTCCTTCCCCTCTCCCTTCTTCCTCTCTCTCCTTCCTCTCTCTCTCTCCTTCCTCTCTCCCTCTCTGTATTCCAACTATCAATTTATTTTACTTGCTACTTACTACCTTTAAGTTTTCTGTAAATGTCTCGACAAATGTCCAGTTGTCTTTTGAGTTTTCGGTCTTTACTTATAAATCACTCTGAATGTTCAAGGATTCCAATTGGCTTAACTAAAATATAAATTGTTTGTTTTTGTGGTTCCTAGAAGAAGTTGTATCACTGACTTAGCATCTCTCCTCAAAGCTAGGTCTGCTGCAGCGTTTTCCCTTATCAACCTAAAGCATGCTTACGTTTGGGACAAATTTATAAGGATGTTTGCACAAGCATTCAACCTTCATCTTTTGGTCATATTTTGTCATATCACTGAACCTAGACATCTTTCTTAATTACATAGTAAGTCCTTTAAGTCCAAAATGTTGCCGTGACCCACTTTAAAGGCTGTCCCTCCCTGACAGCTCTGAATGAATGGTCCACTTCTCTAATGTGGAACAGTGAGAGAGGGGCCACGGATACTTCAAATGCTTCGAATTCAGCAAAAACACCGACCTTCCTCCCAAGAACTGCGAAAATAAATCCCGCTCCGACCACAGGAAGGGAGAAAAATGGTCCCTGTCTGCTTCGCGCTTTCTCTCACTCGGTCAGACGCATGTGAGCCAAAGTGAAACAGTATGTGCTGCTGCCCCGCCATTGTTCCAAATCTTTTTCTTTCATTTGATATGTCCATGTACTCCTGCTGTAAACGATAAGTGCTTTTGTCAATGTAAAGATGTACCAAACTCTGAAGTATCTCATCTAATCATATGGGGACATGAAGAAAGCGAATAAATGGAGCTCTGAATGGATAAGTGTACAGCCCAGTACTGAGTTGTTCAGCCACGAACTTCGGCAAACTAAGAGCATGTTTTTTTCTTGCTTTGTTATGTCTACGCTCTTCTGCTTGAGTTTTTGAACCAGAATCTTGGTCAGGCTGAAAATGTTCATCTGTTCCCTGTTTTGGGTTGACAGAAGGAAACCTATGACCTTCTTACTCTGAGGTGAGAGTGCTACATTCGTAATTGGTCATTTATTTCTTTTGGTGGTTTTGTCATTGTAAATATCCATCCATCTATTTCTTCTTCTTTTTCGCGGAGGCAACAGTCTGAGCAGCGATGCCCAGACTTCCCAAACCACGTAAACTTCCTCCAGCTCTTCCTGGCGGATCCCGAGGCGTTCCCAAACCAGCGTGTCAGGTCTTCCTGGGGGCCTCCTCCCAGTGGGACGTGCCCGGGACACCTCTCCAGGGAGAGACCAGGAGGCGTCCGAAACAGATGCCCAAGCCACCTCAGCTGGCTCCTCTCGATGTGAAGGAGCAGCATTGTACATACAGTATGTATAAAGATAGAGAGATATGTCATCATTTTGTGGGGCATGAAGAGTACACACTAATCTTAACCCCCAAACCTTAAAACCTTAGCCCTAACCCTAAATCCTAAAGAAAAAACTGCTCCGATACACTGAGCTAAGCAGTTGGGAAACATGGCGCCTGATACTCCCAGGGAACATAAGTGCCGGGGAACTAAGGGTTGACCCCATTGAACGCTCAAAGACGCTTTACATAGGAAGGAAACACAGAAACCAAAGAAACGTTTAAGAAAAAAGAGAAGGCCAGTTGGAACAGGTGGGTTTCGAGGACTTTATTTGAAGTTCTGTAGTGAGTCCAAGTCCACAATGGGTTTTGGGAGTGAGTTCTGGGAGGTGGGGTCAGCGGCGGCGAAGGCTTGATCCCAGCATCGGGTTCAAGGAGGTTGGTGCCGGCAGAGTGAAGGCAGTGGGGAGGGGCAAAGTTATGGGGGGACTTGTAGATGAGGAGGAGGAGCTTGCAGTGGACGTGTAATTAAACTGACTACAGTTAAGAGGGTTAGTGTACAGGGTTAGCTTCAGAGTATACCAGGCAACATTAGCCTGGCTTCCTCCATGTATTACATGTACCTGGGAAGACAGTCTGAGAGTCAGCGGTTTGAATGGCTCAGAAGCCCCGGTCAAATCTGGATGGACCAATCACACATCGCGGGAGGCGGGAGTTTGCGATTATGTAATTTTCAGCTCCAGAATTTCGCATAATGCACCCGAACCCTAACCACAACCATCAAAATGGCGGCCGCAATGGAGTGACGTTTTACCACTGGCCTATCTTCGGTTTTAAATGAGCTGGAGTTGTTCTTAACACCATAAAAATAGCCTGGGCTGAAGACTTTTCATTTAAAAATGTCTTCGCTGCCTGGCCGCTGTGCATTTTACGCCACATCCGTGTTTCTCTGATTGGTTTCCTCTGGGCTTGTTCGAGTATCAACCGCGGAGTACTAGACTGCATTCCCAAGTATGTAATACATGGAGGAATCCAGACTGGTGTGCCAGGCTAGGGGAACATAGGTACGCACCCCTCAACTGGTATGGTGCAGGATCCACCATGATAACAAGCTGCAATTGGTTATATATAATTTAAAATGCTGCATTTTCACCCTAAATCGTTGCTGAATATATGTACTGAATAAGCTTCTACTGTAAAACTGGAACTATGACCTAAATCTGGTCGACCAAAAATTCACCACTGGCCCATCCGTCCATTGGGATGGATCCCTCCCCAAAATGGTTCCCCTCAAGGTTTCCTAATTTTCTCCCATGTGATTTCAAGGGTTGTCCCTCGCCGTGGAGGATGTGGGATGCTCTAAGCCTGTTATGTCCGATTTACTTATTTACGGGACATTACATCTGGTTGTGATATTTCATTTGTGTGTGACTTATTTTGATCATTCTTGATGTCTGATATTGATTTGTTTTTGTCCATACCGACCTTTGAGATGACTCCTGTTGTGATATTGGGCGTTACAAAAATAAATTGACTGATTGATTGATTAAATAACTTAGTAATACTAATTTGAATTGGCCCAAGTTGTGTTTTTTAGACAAATACAATATTGAAACAAATGTTCTCTGAATGTTTCTATGACCCATCAGTTGAGACACTGTGCTGGACTGTCTTGCTTGATCTAGTCTAAAAAAAGTACTTGGAGAAAAAAAAAATCAGTTCTGAAAAAAGTTAAGATTCCATACTCATTCATATCAGCGACAAGTCCACATTGTCCATTCTCTGTTGCCTCTTGTTGGTTGCTGTCAGCCTGCCCACTAGGCCAGCAGCAGCAGCAGCAGCAGCAGCGTCTCTGGACCGGAGCCATCGAGAGGCCACTGTCTGTCTCCGCTCCCAGCCCTCCACGCTCAAAAATCCCCACATGAACTCAATAGACCCTCCAAAATATTTGCTAAATATTCGGCTGCTGGTTAGAGGGCTACGGGCTCGAATTACTGCGGGCTGCAATTACATGGACGGGTGTATTATGGCACGGCATTCCTTTCGCTGATGGAAATGGTGTTTTTTACCTGACAAAAGATTTTCAGCCGATCAGGGAGTGGGACACATTAATGGTTTGGATCTTCTATGCAGAGAGTAGAGGAATTTTAACAGATGTGTTGCCAGTAACCTTGAGTGCCATTGTAAAGTTATACTCCTTCATACCTCGGGGTTAAGTCGGCAGATGTTTTTTAACCAAATCTGATCATGAAAAATGCAAAGTGAGGCACATAATATTTTTGTTGTCTTGGTGACTATTGCCCTTGGTGTAAAATATTTGTCTTTGTGGTAAAATAAATGAGGAATGTGAGCAGAAAGTGTGGTTATAGTTAAAATATGCAAAAACATCTGAGATCTGACATATGTGGTTTTGGGTAGACAACTATGATTTAAAGTGGCTTTACACATTGTGTGAATGATGTTGTTTTTCTTGTAGTAGAGTGAAATCCATTTTGTTCCTGGCAGTAGGCTACATTGTATTTGAACGCGTCAGTAAAAAAACATGTCTGCTGTTCTGCAGTCTATTATAAACTTTCAGCGATTGCAAACCTGGAAGGAAACCTTGGCAATAACAGCTATAGCCCAAAGGAGACAGCTGACTGGAGCTCTGTCCATCGAAGCATGTTCTGATAATTGGCGGTGATCATAGTGTGGTGTCCTGCAGTCACAGAGGTGGAGGAGAGCTTTTTTGTTGATCTTAAAGTCGGCAAGACAAGTTTGAGAGGTTTTTTTTTTCAGCCTGAATTTGAACATTGCCAGTGTAGTGATTAGAGCTTTTCGCCTAGGTTTAGGAGGAACACAGGTTAGTACTGAAGAATGGGCAGTATTTCATTACGCAATTCGTTTATTTGTATTTGTTTCTTAGAGTTCAATTGGTTAAGGTGAACTTTATTGTCCCCATAGAGAAATTTGTCCTGCGACCGCAGTGCAGCGCCAGGGGGCCCATCTCCAGATGTGGAACCAGGCTCATGGTCAGAATCACCTGGCAGGAGGATTAACCTATTGTGCATGTTTTGGGTTGATGGGGGAAACCGGAGCACCCGGAGGAAACCCATTCAGACACGGGGAGAACATGCAAAGTCCACACAGAAAGGCCGCATGGTCCGGTAATCGAACCCAGGACCTTATTGCTGTGAGGCAAGATCGCTATCCAATCAGCCATCGTGAAGCACATTTTTTCCGGTTCTAGGTGTGTTCAGAAGAATTAATCCATACAGTTCAGATATCCAGAGTTGAAACTTTAGAGCCACCTCTCATGTGCCATTGTGGGGGAAGACGCTATAGAGACCCATCCTTTGGGAGGACTGCAACCCAATCTACTGTGATGCTAGAGCACTGCACCATGACGCGCTCCCAGAAGGGACCCACGGCAACACTGTCGAGTACGAAGCACCCAGCGCCAACACCAGGGTCAACACATCATCACACCAGAGTTGAGACCTGTCTCACGTCTTCGGAACTGTTACATTATATTATATATTTTAGCTGCATAAAACTCAAACGCAAGTACATCGAAGAAAGTTCCTAGTCTGTGAATCCTCTCATTGACCATAAAGACTATTCTAATTCAGATTTAGTGCTACCATGAAGAGTCTTCAGAAGCAGAGCTTCAGAAGCCAGTGTAGGGACCTGAGCAGTAGAGTAATATGGCTTTCCTAGTTCTAGTCAGGACTCCAGCAGCAGCTCTCTGAATGTACTATGGCTGTTTTGAGTAAATTTCTTCTGCTAGCACACATTACATCTACATTGTAGATGCAGCATTTGTGAAAAAAAATCAGACTCCGTGCACTGTGTCTAATTATAACACATTTTTACCGATTGCAAATGGGGAAGTCAGAGTCTAAATCAGAACAATGTTTTCTTTGGTGGTCTGCCTAGTTCCCTTCTCAACACTGTCTTCACTCACATGAACAATCAGGATGTGCGGGAGGATCTGTGAGAGCTACAAACACATTTTGGGCTACAACTACGGGATTGTGCGCAACGTTCACGATCAGGCATCTGCTAATTTAAGTGAATTAGCCATCGCGCAGCTGCTGGGCCCCTCTGGATCAGCACTTGTGCATAGTGACAAAAGTTGACTCACGTGGAGTGTGACAAGTGCATTGGTACAACCAAGGAAAAACAATTGGACTAAATGCTCGTAAATTTGTCACACTTGGGAGGACCGTCCCCAAGGAGAGACATTATATTCCAAGAGCATTTCATTAGGCCTATACTTATATTACTGCTTTCACAATATCTTGATTTGATAACGCTTAACCTTTTGGCCTTGTTCTTGTTATTTTATTGATTTTTATTTACCTTTTAGTGTAATTTCATACTCTCACATGTCTTTCTGTTCCTGTAAAGCACTTTGAATCACTTTGCATGCAATCCGTGGTCTACAAATAAACTGTCCTCGCCTTGCCTTGTCCTCAGTACAGTTTACAGTCCTCAACGAAGCATTCCCAGGAACAGTGAGAGGTTGAGGGAGTTCGTGGCCCAGGCTTCACCTCCATAACTCTTCCCCAAACTTCGGCTCACGCTTCTGAACCGCTGTCAGTGGATTCCTGCTGCGACCAGGAAACCATAAACCCGAGAAGAGGTCCACTTCCTCCTCTCTCCGACACTTCTCTGTCTGCAGCAGCAGTAGCAGCGTGGAGAGGCACACAGACAGGGGCTGACGGAGCGGCCCACCTGAACAAACCCCGAGCATCCAGGCAAATTTATGACCCAGAACAGACATTTTCCCACAGACGCCCGCACAACAGCAGCTCCTTCCTGCCCTACATTCTCATTCATTGATTTCTTTTCTTTTGCCAGGAGTGGAAATCTGCAGGGGAGACGCTGCAGGCAAAACCTTTCTCTTT
This sequence comes from Lesueurigobius sanzi, assembly GCA_900303255.1. Classification (NCBI taxonomy): domain Eukaryota; kingdom Metazoa; phylum Chordata; class Actinopteri; order Gobiiformes; family Gobiidae; genus Lesueurigobius; species Lesueurigobius sanzi. The sequence continues at coordinate 25,637 of OMNZ01092575.1, forward strand.
TTTAAATGTCAGGTTTTGGGCGAGTGTGCTCTCTTAACATATAAACTTTCATCTGGATATCGTAGGCAAAGATTCTTCAGTCTTCATCTATACTCTGTAGTTGAAGCGTAGGACGTTTCGGTCTTAGTCCAAAGATCGTCATCAGCTACTAAAGACTTGAGCACGCTTGTGGGTCTCTTAAGAGTAAACCAGAAGGCGGAGTACCCTCTAAGTCCCTCCTCTCTTGGTGCTAAAAGTAGGAGAACGTTTAGCCTATTCATACTTAATATGGCTTGTGACCATTATTGTCTCACCCTGGGCTAACTTCTAAGTCTGTCTATGACAGTGGGGATG
>OMNZ01092576.1:0-16316 GCA_900303255.1 Lesueurigobius sanzi
CCACAAAAATTGTAAAAGAAATATTCGTGCACTATTCCAGAAAGAAATTGTGTCTATTCCTCATGCTGTATCATATTGGAGCCAATTTGTAAGTAATATTTTATGGGGAAAGGTATGGGCAATCCCAAACAAATATCTAATAACAAACAAGGTAAAAAGAGGTTTCATATAAAAATATTCATAAATATTATCCTGCTAACCACTTTATGACAAAGTTCAAAAGAGACATTGATGTGAACTGTTCTTTTTGTGGAGATAATCCAGAGACAATCCAGCACCTCTTTTGGACATGCTCTTACTCAAAAAACTTTTGGTTGGTATCATTAATTTGCTTATACTTCTATCCAAATTCTATCTTCACAAATGCAAATACAGTAAGCAGAAAGCAGTAAGCAGTAAGCACTTTTACAGTGATACTCTCTCATATTTAAATTTTTTTGGAAAGATCTGAAAACAAAAAGGCTTTAAAACAATAAATATATGTATGAAACTTCATATTTTTGAAATTGTATGAAACATATTTAATAGATATGTACCCCCTGGCATATGTTTATGAATGTTAATGATATTTTTTGTATACTTACCTTGAAGAAAATAAAAGTGGGGAAAAAAAAAAAAAAAAATGAAAGATGGAGTTCTGCACATGCGCACTTGAGATATTGTTTGGCCGCAAATCGTGCTTCCGGTTCGGATCGTGCAGCGACTCTCCTATTGGCTGTCGCGATCGGGTTTTGAAATCTGATTTGCCGAGGAGGGAAACTTCAAACTGGGGAAGACGGTAAAAGAGGAAGAGTACAATGAATCGACAAGCGTAAGTCAACTTTTTATATATTATTTAGAAAAAGAGGCTCATATAAACGTGGGAGGTTGTTGGATTAGTTTGTTTCTCCCAAGCTAGCGTACCATCTTACATAAAGCAAGCCGATCCCAACAATTTGTTGCCTTTGTTAGCTTCTGCCTTAAAATGCTAACAGGTAACGCTATGCGCCAAGGAACTAAATGTTTTTTGTCCCTTCAGCAAAGGTAGAACTCCTCGAAGGCCTCCTAAAAAGCCTTCCAACACCCAGAAAGACCCAGTTGGGGTAGGCGCTATATCAATGAAAAGTTATTCAGCAAATAGCTTAAATGTATTGTCGGTGTAATGCCTAGGTTTCGCACAGGTTTACTGCCGTGTGCGACCCTTGGGCACAGAGGACCAGGAGTGCTGCATTGAGGTGATCAGCAGCTCCACCATCCAGCTTCACGCTCCTGAAGGCTTTAAAATCAACAGAAATGGAGAGTATAAAGAGGTAGACTGAATATCACGTTGTTTTTAGGTCGTTTTGCTAAGACAGCTATAAATTAAACCGGTGTTGTTTGTTTCCCAGACTCAGTATTCTTTTAAAAAAGTGTTTGGCGTGTCTGTTTCCCAAATGGACCTTTTTGAATATGTGGCCAAACCTCTGGTGGAGGACCTCACCAATGGGAAAAATGGTATGTACCGATGATCAAGAGTGTCCCTCATCGGGCTAAATGGGAGCGATGTGAAGATAAAAGTCCAATCCCTGGTGTAATTCTTGTGATAATCAGCCAATTTGAAGAGAAACTCCTATTGTTGTTCAGTGTTTTAATCTGTTTGATGCTGCTCTAAGATTAAATGCAGGCACTTCACTTGGTCAGTCTCCCCTGTGCAACCAGTGTTTCCCACACATTTGAAAGAGATTATGGCGGTATACTGTAGGTGATCTTCAAATCATTTAATCTAATATTAATTTTGAGATTTGGATTTAGACAAACTTTATTGATCCACAAGGGAAACTGTGGCGTCACTGGAACTCAAATAATCTTAGAAACAAAACATCAAGATTTGGGAATAGAATAATTTAGTAGAAAGAAATCGTATTTTGGAAGGTAAGGTATTTTGGAGTAAAAATTGTCACACCATACTGATATTTTATCTTATTAATCCAATTTTTGGACAGTATAGTTAATGGTATGCGTTTATGTTCAGACAAGAAGCACATGAATTGTAATTTCCAATCCAAATGTCTTGCTTAGCTTGTTTTTAGACTATGGTGGAGAAAATTAGACCATGGGGGGGCTGCCATAGTCTCCGTTATTAATTGGAAACACTGGCAACGAATGAGACATGCCAATTAAGTCAATTGTAGTGAAGCAACAGCCTTACTTTAGTTACCTATTAGTAACATAGTAAAATCGAGATTGTGATTTCGGTTTCAAGATTTTTTTTCTCTCATGTTACCCACCCCTTCACTCACATGTTTATTTGGATGCAGGTCTCCTTTTCACATATGGAGTCACTGGCAGCGGAAAAACCTTTACCATGACTGGCTCCCCGGGTCAAGGTGGTCTACTTCCTCGCTCGCTGGACATGATTTTTAATAGCATTGGCCCATTACAGGCAAAAAGATATGTAAGTAAAGCAGGTTTGATAGAGTTTCAACGACTAATTGACTGTTTATTGAAGTAATCTTCAACTATTTTAGTAATTGATTGTTTTAAGCACAGGCTTTATTATGAAGACAATACCACAATTAAATCAAAAATAAATTTAAAAAAAATTAAATCAAGACCATTGTATTTTTTATGAGAAATGCTTTTAATTTATTCTTAAAATGTCCTTATAATAAAGCTTCTTCTCAGGTGAGATAATAATTTGGATTAAAATTGCCAAAACCTTGTCAAAAAACCTACAATAAATCACTGACCAGTAGACTATTAACATCGTTAGTTTCAGCCCTATACATTACATGATATTTATATTGTGCCCATTTTCAGGTTTTTAAAAGTGATGAGAGAAATGGGATGGAGATCCAAAATGAAGTGGATGCGTTATTGGAACGGCAGAGACGGGACAACGCCTTGAGTACAGCGAAAATGCCATCCTCCAGGTCAGACAAGAGTCCTGTGTCGACCACTGGCCTTTGTTTGTACTGTTAAATGACCCAAGAATAATTTGGTGTATAGACAGAAGGTGGATCCTGAGATCGCCGACATGATAAAGCTGGAGGAGGCTTATAAAACCGAAGGGGTGGATGAAGACAGCGCCTACACTGTTTTTGTCTCCTACATTGAGATCTACAACAACTACATTTACGACCTTCTGGAGGACTCATCAGAGGACCTGATCAAACCAAAGTATGTCTTTATATCTTGTGTCAAATCTATTAGTTATCATAAATGGTATATATTTAGCCTATATACTGTACTCTTCATGTATATGGAGATTATGGCGAACAAATGCCTTGTTTTTCCCAGGTGGAATGGTGGAGGCACACCAGTGCGCCAGAACACTGACTTCATGTATGTGACCAGTAGCGTTCCTTGTGGTCATTGCAACTAGTCCGCTTTTAGACTAGAATGCTTCTTATCAGTGCTCAAGTCCTGGTGATCCTATTGAGAAATTAAAGTTGCATATTTGTCCACATTCCCCTGTCTGTCTCCTTAAACAGTATAACCTTTTTGTTTGTTAATATTTGCATATAATTAACATGACGTAAAGTCTCCGTGCTCCTTTCCCAAGTCATGTCTTAGTTGCATGGTCCCTTCAGCAACAGCAATGCCTTTTTAATTGCTTTAGCTGCATTTCCTTTGGCTGTGCATTAGGCTGCATTGTCTATTCATCTCGCGGTTACTCTATTGATTGATTGTAAAAAATGTTTTCCTCCTGCAGACCGCCACAGTCTAAGCTCCTGAGGGAAGACGTGAACCACAACATGTATGTGGCTGGTTGCATGGAGATCGAAGTCAAGTCTGCTGAGGAGGCCTTTCAGGTGTTCTGGAAAGGTACAGAGTTGCATAAACATACACAGTATATTATTAAATGTCAGATTTTGTCCAGCGACTGTGGTGATGATTGATTGAACTGACCTGGCATTGTTGATCTCCGGATTGACTCTGGCCAGGACATGACCTTTATGAATCTTCTCTCTGAGCAGTTCACTGTCACAGAAGAAAGGCCTAACCATAAGAAGGCTTTATATTTCACTTCTTATTCTCCTTCATAACCCCTGTATAGAAAAAAATCCTTCAATGTACAAACGCTATAACCTTGAGTTCACTGAACTAACTTTTGCAACTAGAAACCCTTGATACTGATGAGGCGACTGACAAGGATCCATGTCTTCTATTGTAGGTCAGAAGAAGAGGAAGGTGGCAAACACCCGTCTGAACCGCGAGTCCAGCCGCTCTCACAGCGTGTTCGTCATCAAACTGGCTCAGGCTCCGCTGGACGCAGATGGAGACAACATTCTGCAGGTATCTGATGGGTTCGACTCAGATGTTTGGCTGCAAGTCTGATTCCAATACCTGTATCGGAACAACCCTAGTTGCCTCTTGACGCCAGAGTGGAAACATTCTCAACGCTAAACAATCAGTATGTTCAGCCTCTTGTGGTTGAACGGAAATAAACAACCGTCTTCTGTTTGTCCAGGATAAGAGCCAGGTGATCGTGAGTCAGCTGTGCTTGGTGGACCTCGCTGGCAGCGAACGGACAGGGAGGACGGGGGCGGAGGGCACACGCATACGAGAAGCAGGTCAGTCCCCAAAGCTGCGCAAACCCAACATCTGCGTACTTCAGTGAATATGAGCTAACATCATCTCCCCACTCCACAGGAAACATCAACCAGTCTCTGCTGACCCTGAGGACTTGTATCGAGGTCCTGCGAGAGAACCAGCTTTGTGGCACTAATAAGGTATGCTCAAGACACGAGTATAAAATGTTGAACGGACATTTGCAGTTGTTGCTACACATCTGCAAGTTCCTGAAGTATTAAGTATATTTGCTCTTGATTTGAGGGATTTTGAGTGAACATGAAATTTTCTTCTTTTTCTAATTTAAAGTGGAAAATCATAGTCAGGGTTTCTACTCAACCTGGAAAATTGCCAACCTTTTTTCTAGTCATGGAAAACGGCAAAAAAATGTCAAATGTCCTGGAAAATCATTTTGTCTGTGAAAATATTTCTCCTCCCTTTTTGCTTTTCTATTTAAAATAAATATCAGCGATACTTTGCTCTCCAGACTAAAGATGAGCTCATTCTGCTCCAGAACACAGAAAAAATGATCTATTTCAAAATTTTCCCAGGGGAGGACTTCCGAATACAGGGTTTCCGCGGAGCATTAAAAGTCATTAAATGAATTGTGTAAAAAATAAGGCCTTAAATGTCATTAAAAAGCATTAAATACAATTCCAACTGGCATTAAATCAAAAGTTTTTGGAAAATGATGACATTGCTCTCCTAACTTTACAGCAGCCGTTGGTCAAAAATACAACAATGAGATGTCTAACCTGGAGTTTTGGCAGAAATCATACTGTATTTCTGATTAAAAGTTGTCTGTTGTATCCAATTTTTTGTTGAATATGGAAATAAATATTGCATATGCACTCATTTGTGGCATTAAAAATATAGTATTCGGGCATTAAAATGGCATTAAAAAGCATTAAATTTGACTTGCCGCTACAGGCATAAACCCTGGAATATCCCGTTTTGCCATGTTCCCAAGAAAACCTATGCTTTACACGTCTAAGCTCGAATCTCTTCAGACCAAAAAGCTATAGGCTTTAGCCATTATAAAATCAGACAGACGGGGCGCTGGTGAGTTAGGCGCAGACAGTCCCACGAAATGCGTAATCACAATATTTTTGTGCATTTCTCACTTTTAAATGTCATGGAAAATCCTGGAAATTACCTGTAAAAGTAAAGAGTGGGGACCCTGATATTCCGTTGGCAGATTTGACAGACTTTACTGAAATTTAAATTGAAATATTCCTGGTTTCAGTCATTTTAACTTTTGCATTGCGCTGTAGATGGTTCCTTATAGAGACTCCAAGGTAACCCACCTGTTCAAGAACTACTTTGACGGAGAGGGAAAAGTTAAGATGATCGTGTGCGTCAACCCAAAAGCCGACGACTATGAAGAAACTTTGGTAAATTGTCACAACAAACCTTGCAGCCAGGAGTCCGTTTTCCCACATGATTTTAGTTCGTGATTCCCCTGCTTGCAGCTGGTGATGCGGTTTGCAGAAATGACCCAGGAGGTGGAGGTGGCTCGGCCCCTGGACCGGCCCATGTGTGGGTTCACCCCCGGACGCCGCAACCGGAACGCAGCCTTTAAGGAGGAGCTGTCCCGCAGACTGGAGGAGCGCGGCGGGCCCTTGGACGGTCAAAGAGGTACGCATGTTTTTCAGGGTCGGACACTACAGGTGAATAGAAAAAATATATAATTGAGTGATATTAAACTTTTGCTGTATATTACTGATATAAATAGGAGAAGAAAATGTATGTTTTCTGTCGTTTTATATTTTCATATAAAGTGAGGAATTTTATGTGCAAATATTTTCAGTGGCAAAATCTAAATGATGGATAAAGCCACGTTTAAATGTATGGTTTTGTTTTGTTTGTTATATTAGCTACAAAGATTCGTTCAGAGGGGATTTTGAATATCTTCTTTAGTTTTTAAATAAGTTGGTCCCTTTTGCCTTTTTTATGATCATACCTAGGGCTGGGCGATGTGGCCGATTAAATCACGCTTTTGATTTTCTATTCATGTGTATATTGTCTTTTAAACACATCCGTTTCTTCTTGGGTTTAGTCCTGGTGATGTAGTGGTTTAGTCTTGGACTAAAACAGGTCTTAACAGAGTTTCAGTCCTTGCACAGCTCTGACTAGCCTGGCCTTAGCCATCCGTAAACTCTGGTTAATTATAATTTCTTACATGTTACAGTCTGGGTCTGATCTCAGCTGCGATACATTGGTTGAATTGCCTCAGACCAGGCATGACGTCAGGCATATGCAGGAAATGATAATACGGATGGCTAAGGCCAGGCTAGCGATTGGGTAAAATCAGATCCAATCGTTTCAAACTTTAAAAGGAGTTGACCCCTCCCACCTGATAACGGAGCTCAATTGTGAAGATCCAGACCCTCTGTACGAAATGAGTACGAGGGTATGGTAAGACCAGGCTAAGCTTTGACATGCCCCCTCATAGTTTAGTCCTGATTCAGTCTGTGATTATTATCCAGGTTTAGACCTGATTTAGACCCAGTTTTCTCTTGTTTTTTTTCTGATTGAGCCCTTTGGTTTAGTTTTAGTGGGTAATCATTGTTTCGTTTAGTCCTTTTGTAGTTTGGTCCTGGTTTAGGACTTGATTTCAGTCTCTGCTTTCTGTCTGGTCAGTCTGGTTTACTTCTTGATTTGGTCCCAGTTTAATCCAAATTCAGTCAGTGATATTGTCAGATTTAGACCTGGTTTAGTTCTGGTTAAACCTGACAGTAGAGCAGTGAGCAGTTAGTAGAGATTAAACATAAAATCCACTGAATCACGATATGACGATGTTCCCAAAAAAGCAGATCAGAATGAAGATCAGATCACCATTAGATTTTTATCATCACAGCGCCCAGCCCTAATCATAACTCAATAAATCAGGTTAAGAATTAAGTATCATCAAAATCCCTCTGAACAAACCTTCAAAATGTTACAAAACTGGAAAATGTAATGGCTGTAGGTGCTATTAAAGTGGAGATTTAATTTCGAGAGTGTAGGAAAAATGCATTTTGAGGAAATGACCTTTTGAAGTTCCAGGTGACAGTTTGATTAAAGGTGCCCACACACTAGAGGATTTTAAATCTTTTGAGACTAAAGATCTGTGCACAGACCTAACACACTTAAGGACAGACATGAGGACACACATACACACACATGAGGAGTCTCACCACAGATCATGCCATGAGAGTTTTTATTGAGCCACGCCCCCTCAGATTAAAAATCCTCTAGTGTGTGTGTCCAGTTTAAGACATTAAACTGGGCCAAATCTAAAAATGGAAGAATAAAATTGTCTTTTGTATTCCACAGACGTATCTTCGGTGCTGGGCGTGATAAGCACCCTCCCCCCGCTGCCCTCCGGTGTGCTCTCGGACCCCCACGATGACCTCACTCTGCCCCGGCTCATCGAAGCTCTGCAGAACAGACATCGGCTCAGGCAGAACATGGTGGACCAGTTCAACCAAGCAGGTCTTTGCACAACACGGTACATTAGTGATGGCAACGGTGTGTCACAGGTCTCGATAACAGTTGTTTGGATGATTTCAGCGGGAGTCATGAAGTCCATGCTGCAGGAGTGGGACAGCAAACACTCATCTAAAGAAAACTACATTCATGAACAAAATGGAAAACTGCTGGAAAAAGAACAAATTATTGAGAGGAACAGGGCTGAGATTGAACGCCTGGAGAAGAGGACAAAGACACAAGAGCATAAGGTAAGGCTGTCCGTACGCCTGGTCAGAAATGAATCAAAACTAAAATTACAGTGAGAATTGTAGATTTTATGGAAGCTATATATAATCATATAATTAAGTAGGTGGATTGATGGTAAAGAAAATCATTACATTGCAAGTTTTTAGTATTGTCATGATCTAACAATGTAATATTCTGTGTTCTTTGAATCTCCACAGATTGAGATCCTTCAGAAAACCACTAAAGTCTATGAAGATGACAAACGGTCTCTTCGGCACGAGCTGGAGACGCGGGAGCAGCGGCTGCAGAGGGAGCTGTCGGACAAGAAGCGCATGGAGCAGCGCATGCAGGGCGCTGTGTCCGACACGCAGCACAAGTGGGAGAAGGAGTGTGTGAGTTATGCTCGAAGAAAATAACAAAATACAGTTGTGGCCAAAGGTTTACATACCCTTTTAATCCTTTAGCCATTTTTCATCTTCCACTCATGGTTAGTGGTTGTGCAAAGCCATTTATTGTCAAAGAACTGATTTTACTCTTTTGAAATCATAATGAAACAGAAACCACTCAAATGTCCCTGATCTAACGTTTACATGACCTTCAACAACTGTCAGGAAAATTGTTCAGGAGTAAAGAAAAACTCACTTCAGCTGAAATACAGGACTCTCTGAAAAAATTATTTGTTTCTAGATGCACAATGTGTAAACTTTTGATCAGGGACATTTGGCTAGTTTCTAGTTGAAAAGCGTAAAGGCGTTGCCGTTGACCATAAATGGCTTCGTACCGTGACATTCTGCCTGGGTATGTAAATTAGGGTGACCAGATGTCCCAGTTTACCCGGGACAGTCCCAGTTTTGGAGCCCTCTGTCCCATGTCCCTGTGAATTCATCTGAAACCAATCATTTGTCCCATAACCTCTGTCCCAGTTGTCCCTGTTTTTCATCAGTGCCATTTTCAAAGCTGCATATTTACTTGATACTTTGACTTTTGGCCAAGTCGAAAAATGTGAGGAAAAATGCAGAAAGAACGTAAGAAAAAATACATAAGAAAACACAAGAAAAAATCAGAAAAACATGAAGAAAAAAAAAGAAAATGTGAAAAAACAAGAAAAATTACAAAAAAAATATTAAACGTGAGAAAAATGCAAAAAAAAATGTCTGTCAAACATAAAGTTTGTATAGCGACTGGACTTTTTGTCCCAGTTTTTAACATGATAAATCTGGTCACCCTAATGTAAATGTTTGGCCACAACTGTAAATGAATGCTTTGGGGAATTTGTCTAATTTTACAAAGCATTATTTTTAACATTTGCAGACGAGGCGTGTTAATGCCATGCAGCTGGAGATGCAGAACAAACTGTGGGTCAAAGATGAGAAGCTGAAGCAGCTCAAGGCCATTGTGTCGGAGACTAAGACTTCAGGACGACCTGAGCCCCCGCCTCGACAGACCCCAGTCAAACGCTCCTCCAGAGAGGAGACGAGAGTGCAACCTGCCAAGAGATCTGCCTCCCCATCACCTCTGCCTGTACGTCAGCTGTCCTGTAGATCAGTGGTTCCCGAACTTCTTTGTCTCGCGTACCCCTTGGCCCTTTCATTAATACTCCGAGTACCCCCTACCTCAACGGTTTTGTTGATTAGTTTGAAACAGGGTATCCGCAGGGTCTTAAAGTGTAAAAAAAGTCAAAAATTTTGCTTATTTAGTCTTAAATCCACGGTAAATTGCTCTTAAAAATTCACGTGTGTTTGACCCAATTATTTGGTCTTAATTTTAATATTTTGTGGTCTTAAAAAGCCTTACATTTTAACGTGTCCACCCCTGTAGAAAACTAAAACCCTTCTACTCGGCTACTCTCAAACTCTCACTCTTCACAGTTAAATTGCTTTTCTTTGAACAAAATAATCACACATACAAATTCACTTTTTTCTATCTGAAATGATTCCCCCTATTGTACCGGATGATCTGATATCACCAAGTAATGAAGAGTCCAGGACAAATGTCAAAGTTGTTTGCCCAGGACCAATGTTACAGCCAGCCAATCAGGGGTCAGTTGTGCTAGAAAAGGGGAGGGACGGTCTGCTTTGAAAACTTGAGCTGTCATGACAAATAAGTTTAGGAACAGGGTATGTATTTTGGGTATGAGTTGGTTTGTCTGAAAATATACCTAACCCTAACCTTAAAGATTTCCCTGTTCCTAAACTTAATTTTGTCAAAGTTTTCAAAGCAGACCGTCCCGCCCCTTATCCAGCGCAACTGAGCCCTGATTGGCTGCCTGTAACATTGGTCCTGGGCAAACAACATGACATTGGCCCTGGACTCTTGGTGATATCAGATCCTGCCTATTGTACCCCCTGCTAAGCTCTTACGTACCCCCAGTGGTCCCCGTACCCCTGGTTGGGAAACACTGCTGTAGATGATGCCATAATTATTTAGGGCAGATTTATAATTTTTTTTTTTTCTTGAATAGACCACCACTCCAGTGAGGCCACTGCACCGGCGCTCCCGCTCGGCCGGGGGAGAGAAGTGGGTGGACCACAAGCCCTCGTCTAACCTGGAGCTGGGCACAGTCCTGCAGCCTGTGCTTCCTAATGCCATCCAGGTGTCTGCGCCCACCGAAAAGGCCCTGGCCAAGTGTGACCGCTATGTGCTCACTCACCAGGAGGTGGCGTCAGATGGAGAGATCCAGACCAAACTCATCAAGGTCTGTCCACACATGAGTGACTGTTTATCAGTTGGTTTGAGGGATTAAGGTGTGATGTTTTACTCTTTAGGGGGAGGTGATAAAGACCAGAGGAGGCGGACAGGCAGTTCATTTCACTGATGTCGAGACTCTGAGGCAAGAGCTCCCCACAGCGTCCAGGTAGACTCTTGTTCGCTCACTCTTCATCGGCCAGTACATGCAGCAGTTTGACAGTTTCCTCCCTTTCTTCTTTTCCAGTCGTAAGAGGAAATCTTCTGAAGGTGCAGCTCCCAATGACAAAGAATCTGATGGATCCTGGACTGATGTCGAGACCAGAGTATGGCCATAGATTCTCACATTTTAAAGAATATTCCATAAAAAACATAACATGACTGAACACTGTTTGTCCTCCTAGTGTTCTGTGGCTGTGGAGATGAGAGCAGGCTCCAACCTTGGACCTGGATATGAACGTCACGCCATCACTAAGTATTAAACAGTTGCTTTGCTATTTATCTGAAAATGAGTGCTTTTGGCTTAACTTGTTTTCCCTCCGCAGGCGCAGAAAGCCCTGAAGTTCTCGTCTTCTGAACGCTGCTGTGCTGGTTGTTGTGCAATAGTTTGTTTTTTTATTTAGCTTATTTCCTATTTAAAATGTCACATTTATTATATGCAAATGTATATAGGGACAAAGCCAAAGCTGTTGTGTAAAATATTTTATTTGCTGTATGAGTAGTCTAGTTACTGGCACATCATGAAAAAACACCTGCTTACAATCATGTTTGTCACCGTGATATATATTTTTCTATGTCTTGCACATAAATTTCCAGTCTTGTTTTAAAAGAAAATTGCGCCGTTATTCATTGATAAAAGAGAAGAGGTGTTCCATGTCAACGGGACTAGTTTAGATCAGCGGTTTAGTTCTGGGAAAGTCGTGTATGACTTGAGAGCTGGCAGTTTATTCCAGCTATAATACTGTAATACGGCTTGCATAATGTTACAAAGACATACGAGCTCTTTTAGTTAGTAATAAAGGGTGTCTGAGGGGTCTTTTAATTGACATTAAAATCTTAATCACGATTTAGGAGGTCTTCATGTTGGATAGATCATTTTTATGAGTCAAATGTATCTATCTAAATTTGCACATTAAAACACAGCTAATTTTCCATAAACCTATCGACACAAAAGTATCTAATGTATTCTGCATTTCAGGATCCTTTAAAACCCAAAATCTATTGTAGACCCGTTAAATATAACTAAATTTGGGAATCATTAAGCGTTTTTCAGGCTAATTTGCAGGGGAAAGTCTATAAAATATTTTGAGTGTGTTACAAAGTCTTAAACATTTATCAACTCCGCAAAAGTCGGCCCTCCAAACGCTAAATCTAATTAGTTTTAATTCCTTGAAGCAAATAAATACTATTTATTTCGCTCTGAACACCAGATGGCGCCACAGCCTCAAAAATGCTTAGTCCTGAGGCTGACTGGCTCTCTACTGCCATCTACCTACGTGCAGGGGCCACAGGTGGATAAAGTGGCTAAAATATTTTTGTTACGCATGAAGTAGAAGTAGTGAGCCAGGTATTTGGAGAAAATGGATCTACTTATGTACTGAATAACTGTTTAATTTTGTTTGATTTCAGCAGCTAGTGACTAAACATGTGATTATAGAAAATACAGTACATGATGTTCCAACAAGCCACAATACAGAGGAACTTTTGTATTAATGACCATAGACCAGGTTTTATTTGTAGTTGAACATTTGTTTTGTCTTTGAGTATATAACTCGTGGATCTAATTATAAAGCATCAGTATCAATTTCATGAGTTTGCAGACTAGTTTTATGACAGTGACCATGAAAGTTACGAAACGAGCCTTTAAACCCAAGCATTCACAGGGCCCTAAGTGGATTTATACTCTTGAGGCCTTCACATCATTTTCATTTCAGATAGATGGGTATATTCCATAAAATGAGACACAGTTAGTTCCCCGACCTCTCACCCTGACTGTTTGCAAAAGAAAGTCGACTACCAGTCACTTTGAGGAGGCACAAAGTAATTCTTGAGGCCCTAAACACTGCAAAGTCTGCTTATAGGCTGGTCTGGCCCTGCATGCGAATAATTGGGATGTTAGAAATGTGTTCTGAATGAGTTTGGACACAATTCATTTACAAAAACAGATAAGTACCATTGACAAAAAACTACTTGTAATTTTCTCTGTGTAGCAATTTTTAATGACCACATCTGTTTTTTAAATCAGAAATATAAAGTCTCGTTATTGATCATATTGTTTAAACTTTACTTTTACTGATGTCACCTGTCGAGTGCTGTGATAAACAGGAATGAAATTATGTTACAACGGGTTTGTTTTATCTTAAGCAGTGTTGGGGGTAACTCATTACAAAAGTAACTAGTTGCTGAAATACATGACTTTTTTCAGTAACCGAGGAATATAACATATTACTTAAACAAAATACTGTAATATATTAGTCATTACAACTTAAGTAACTCAAGTTACAAGTGCATCTCCCCTCAAATAAGATGCAGCACCAAATCAAGTTGGATACTGGTGAAGAAAGAGGCTTATGTAGCTAATCTCATCAAAACAAAACAAAAGAATGTGGACGGCTGAGGAAAAGGAAATCTTTCACTGCACTTTTGCTCAGTGGCTCAGTTGCTCAGTTATCACTATTTTCAGTTTATATTCTGCCAAAAGTAACTCAAAGTAGTGTTACTCAGTTACATTTTTGCAACAGTAATGTGTGATACAAACATATTACATTTTTAAATTCTAGTCACGTAGAATATATTACAATTTTAAAGTAACTTGCCCAACACTGATCTTAAGAAATAAGATGTAAGAAGGGGTAGGATGCAAACCTTTTTCCTTTTCAAATTGTTGTTTTCCTTTTTCATAAATTTGTTTTAATGGAATATTTTTCTAAAATTCCAAATGAAAAACAAACAAATGTAAAACAATTTAGCTAATGATTCAAAACAGAGATATCTGCTTTTGCAAATGAACTCTTCAATTATCCGCTGCTAAAGACTAGAGTAGTGCTTTGAGAAGCTCATCAAACTTGTACCATTATTAGGCCTATTATTCAGTTTTTATAACTATCCACTGGCCTTGAAGAGCCCTATATCTTATAGACTTGATTTAGATTTGGCTGCCAACCAATTTTTAAAAGATGTTTATAGAGCCATTATGGGACCTGCATTACAGAATGTATTATCTATTTCAATTCATTATTTTCAACTCCCTCTCTGTCTACTGTTGTCTCCCATGTGTTATATAATATATAATAATAGCGCCCCCTGCTGACTCCTACCTTCCTTTGCAATCACTGGGTTTGGGACATGCTCCAACTTTGCACATCTTCAGAGAGAAAGTTAAACCATCCATTCCATAGTTACAGAGTCACACAAAGTGGCCTATGCATCTCACTCTTGTCATATCCTGCCGAGCCTGTGATCTTGATCGCAGTCATGCCCAGAGTAAACAGACTCAGTGCTGTCTGAATGCCATCCTCAACATGAGCCGTGCCCCGTCAGCTCATTGTGATGTGCTGACAGCGGGAAAAGCACCGGTGGCTAATGTGCGGATTAAAGACCATAATGGCCCTTTCCTCCTGTTAATGAATGCTAATTAGAAGAGTGGAGCACATTCTGGCACGCACTGGTTGCTTCACTAATGCTCTCTATTGTTTCGCCCTCACTGGATCAGCACTAATGCATCTATATGCCTGATATTAAAGTCCCATAAGCTCTCCATCTTTATCTTCAGCTTACATCACTGCTGCTGAATGTCTTCTTACTGCACCTCCTATGTCTTCATAGCAATATTTACCTGTAGTCTGTTCATTGCTATTCACAAGTTGTACTTCTGTCCCACTCCCTTCTGGAGAGTGGCTTCTGTTTCAGATACCTCTGCTCGATGCCCCGGTGATGCCTTACCTTAGCTGACTGAGTCCATCTGTGAGTGACATGTGGACCCCCAGAAGGTATGAGCAGTACCAGTCATTTTGGAGACAATCCGATACAAGTAATAGCCTACTGGGCCTAGAATTTCAACATTGATTCGGTACTATAGTGTATAATATTGATGGAGATCTAATTGGCTAGCTCTGGGCAAAGCTGTGCTAGCATACGGGATTGTTTCCGGAAGACGGAAGTACCCATTGATTTGCATGTAAACCTTTTGGCCCCTCTTTAACTCATTATTGGAAATAGTGTTGTTAATATGGGCCTCTAGTCATACCACTCACTACACCATCCTGTTGTTTGTCTTTTGATATCTTCAACATTATTTAAGATAGTAACAAAAATAACTGGCCAATCTGGTGCCTTCTTTCATCGAGGTTGGCTGCGGGGCCTGGTTTGATTGACAGCCTGCCCGCAGAGCCGTCCGTGGGTTTACTCCGTGTGACAAGTGACGGGCCCTTCATGAACCTCACTCCTAATTGGCTCTGTGGCACATACCACATATGGAATTGTTTCCAAAAAAGCAAAATGGCGGTGGTGCAAATGCTAGCATGAATTGGCTTCATTAGCTCGCGCTGAACGCAATGGGGAAAGTCACGTGGGCTACGTCCATCTCTATTCATGGTCTATGTTCGATACAGATACAACACTTTTTACATTTAAATGCCTTGAAACTGGGAAAGTGACCAAAGGAAAATCATGATGCTCACTCCATCCATCTTCTTCCGCTTATCCATTGCCGGTTCACAGGGGCAGCAGTCCAGGCTGCACCAGTCCCTTATGGCTCCTCCTGCAGGTGGTGGGTCCACGAGAGGACGGCCCCATGACGCTCCTTCACCCCTGGGTGACGTAACCGGCCTTGATGGTCTCATCATAAGGGTCTTCCGAACTGCTCTTGGTCTGACCCGTCACCTAGGACCTGTTTGCCATGGGAGATCCTAATGCCCCAGACAACAGAGCTCCTATAGGTTCATTCGGGTGCTCAAACACAATAAGGTGACGGCTCGAGGACGGGTGATGCTCACTCACCTGTTTTAACTGATTGATAGGGAGTAAGTAAAGTTAATTTAAGCACAAAACTAATCTAACATTTACAAATGTAAAAAATAAAAACTCTATCCGTCAATTCAATAAATTTGATTTAAAACAAAATGATTTAAAATAAATCAGTGTTTATATTTAGACAAATCAGTACTTTTTAATACATTGCCTCACAGCAAGAAGGTCCCGGGTTCGATTCCCGGCCCGTGCCTGTGTGGAGTTTGCATGTTTCTCCCCGTGTCTGGATGTGTTTCCTCTGGGTGCTCCGGTTTCCCCCATCAACCCAAAACATGCACATTAGGTTAATCCTCCAGCCAGGTGATTCTGACCATGAGCCTGGCTCCACATCTGGAGATGGGTCCCCGGGCGCTGCACTGCGGTCGCCCACT
>OMNZ01092578.1:0-26765 GCA_900303255.1 Lesueurigobius sanzi
ATATTTAACCCAATAAAAGGCTGTGTGGAAGACAAATCATGCAATCTTATAGGAAACAATCTCATGGATGCTTCGATGCATCTGTACGTAAAAAAAGTGAGACTATCTCCGCACCTCCTCCGCCTCAGTGCATCCCCAATACATCTCTCACATGCGTCCACACTACACAAACACCCACAAAACTTATTTTTTAATGAATCGCCGCAGTTAAATGGTAAATAGTGCTTTTCTACCTGCTTTCGGCCTGAACGCGCTTAGTAGCACGTGACCACAGCCAGGACTAAAGATTAAACTGAAAAATCATCTCACCTACCAATTGCAGTTGAAATAAATCCTCATGAAACAAAACGAAACACAGCGCAGCTCCTGGCTCCAGGGTGGACAGTGGAACAGAGCAGGAGGTGGCTGCACATGTTTGTCGTTTTGCCAAAGTCTTTAAACTTCATCTCCCACTCGGTTTTGTCCCGTGTTCACCTGCTGTCCCGTCCGTCTCATAAAATCCAAAATGAGTTTCTGGTAGCATGGAGTTTCAGTATTGGCGGTAGAGGGCAGCATTACGTAACCCAGTGTACAGCCTGCTGGAATATACTGCCCGTGTGCCCAAAGAAGAAAAAAACATGGCGGTGGGAAAACTACATTTTGGACTTCCAAACATGGATATATCTTCCAAACGGCGACGGCGGTGACATATACCCTATCCCACGTAACGATTGAAGGAGAATGTAAGTACGTGCCTGACACTTCCGTAGACCGCACGGTTTGTCTGGAAAACGTTTAGCAAAAAACGTTTCCCCGGCCCCGCCCATTTCAAACTGTTTTTTATATAATTAGATTGCGCGTCTAAAAACAGGTCTTATTTTTGAGATTTTGTGGTCGTAAAAAGGTCTTAAAAAGTCTTAAATTTGACTTGTCCACCCCTGCAGATACCCTGGTACAGATGATGCCTTAAAAACCTTCTACGATGGAAAACTCTTGTATGACTGCAACGTTACACAACTTCCCTGTAGTTAAGATGCTAATGATCTTTTGGCTGAAATTACATAAAATATATCAATGTTAATCATTCATATAATAAATGTTTAAGCTTTGAGGTGAGTCAATTATGAGAGTAGTATTTTAATATGCATTTTGCCATCACTTCTTTGAGAAAAGGCTGAAAATTGGCTCCTGTAAGCTACAGCTGGAACAGCAGAGTGAGGAGGGCTAAGCTTACAATATAAATAATGAATATAATAGTGAGGTGAGGCTTAAGTGGCTTATTAAGTACAGTTTTCTTTTCAGCACTACCCTTCACTCATAGGAAGTAGGCCTAAGTGGAGCAGCCTGAAAGACTGGCTCGCCTTTTCATCCTTTTCAGACTGTTTTCAAAGCTAAAGCTGATTATAAAGACTGGTCATCATTTCCATACAAGAAGAGATCGGAGCAGCTGTGGCGAGAGAAAAGTAAGGTTGCCCTGCAAACTAAAATAATCACTTTGCAACAAGGTCAAACAAAAGCACAAGCCAGACACAACAGTGATGAATGGAAATGACATCTCTCTCACTGCGTTACGGGCTCGGACAGTTTTCACGTGACAGTCTCGGTCAAAACAATAGCAAGCACCTTGGTAACGCTTGCTTGGGAGGTTAGCAGGTCAACGTTCATGTTCACATCTTGATAGTGTACTTGTTTTCTCATGAACGGATGACAAAAAGACCATTCTAGGTAAAATATGACTTTGATATGCAAAACAGATATGGCTGTATGCGGCTTTGGGATAATATAATGAAGGCCAAGCGCAAATTATTTGGGGATTTCAAAGTAGCCAGGAATGACCCTCCTCTGGCATAATCTTAGCTTCAAACATGGCGAGTCCTGCTTTGGTTCGGTGTGGACATGTTTTTAAGCACAGCCCTGTTGTTAGAGGCGTGAGTCATGCAGTCGTGACATTGTGTGGAGTCTTGCTGCATATTTTCTTAATAGATCGCTCTTGGTGTGAAAGCAATTAGCGTGAACAGTTGTCAACAAGCTCCTCTGCCTCTGCCGCAAACACCTGCTCTGAGGGGAATAGTCTTTATAGGCCAAGTGATGCCCGCAATAATTGCACACAACACTCGGCTCCCTGACTGCACAGCGATAGGTTAACCTTATCAAAAGCATATTGTTTGTTAGCTTGAGCATTTAGACTCGCGTGGGTGCAAGTGAGGACTGTTGCTTTGATAGCTTTGGCAGCCGTAAAACGAGCGGTGGCCAAGACAATAGGGCTTGGATAAGGGAGTAGTTATGCAATGGGAGGTAATTCTCTCTCCCAGGAGCTCCACTTCTACTGCTATTACACTGGCTGCCTCGGTGACATTTGTGTGACATGTCAGGGAAGAGCTGCCATACTCGCTTTTGCTTTTGAAAGGAACAACCATGTCACCCACCCGCACTCCGCTCCTGGAATGTGAATGACTTTGATTGGCAGGTGTAGGAGGCTGCCGCGCACTGTTGAATGGGGGTCGATATGGAGCACGACTGAATGTGAATGGATGGTCCGAAAGCACTGCATGGTATAGTGATGCAATGATTGAGTCTCCTCATATTCATTCACATACACATTCACTATATTCATCCAGATTCAAGAACGTTTGTTCAGAACAAAATGTGCTAAAACGTGTCTTATTAAGCATATGTGGAAATGTAGAAAGGCTTCTCGGACCTACTATGCTAGTAAGATGATGATTTTGAACACAAAAACCTTTATTTCATGGTTTCATACTCATGGTTAGTGGTTGTGTGATGCTATTTATTGTCAAAAAACCTGTTTGTTTACGCATTTCAACTAGAAACTTGCTATCCCTGATCAAAAGTTATGCATCTTGAAATGTTTTTTTTTTCTCAGAGAGTCCAATTTTGTCCTGTATTTCAGCTGAAGTGAGTTTTTCTTTGCTCCTGAACAGTTTTCCTGGCAGTTGTTGAAGGTCATGTAAACTTTAGATCAGGGACATTTGAGTAGTTTCTGTTTCATTATGATTTCAAAACTCTGTTCTTACAATAAATGGCTTCGCACAACCGCTAACCATGAGTGGAAAAAAAGATGTTTGTGTAATCATTCATCTATCTTAGGCAAAAATTCTTCAGTCTTCATCTGTACTCTGTAGTTGAAGTGTAGCTACACTTCAACTACAGAGTACAGATGAAGACTGAAGATTTTTTGCCTACGATGGACAACTCCTGTACGACTGAGAACCTACACAAACATTCATCTATCTATTCATCATCATTCTATGAAAATAAGATTTTCTTTGATAAAAAAAAACCCTGCAATATCAAGTAAATAGGTACCGCAGTGCTAGTTCTTGGCATAACATTAGTAGAAGCTCTTTCCACAATTCTTAAACGACTAGTGTAGCCTTTGCTCAGTAACAGCGATTTTATCAACTTTTTCTTTTAATGACTACGGGAGGAGTTGCACAGAAATGTAGGCACCCAAGCACAAAATCACTGAATCACTGAAGCTACAGTACATCTAATGGGGGCTCCACTGGACTTGTTATCTGACAGCTGTATAATCCAGAATTACAACCTTTCTAGTCTGGATTTCTCTACTTTTTTTTTTTTTTAAGTCTAATCTGACTGTACACAAAATCTGGTTTGTAACTCTTTAATGTGTTAAGTACATCCAACACAATGTTTGTGAACCCTGCATATGGGTCACACGTCAATTTTGAATGCATAGAATCACTGCAATGATATAAGCAATACAATATCTTGTCTCCAGTGGGATTTTACTGTCTTTAAAACCTGCTGACCTGGTAGTTTCAACCTTTACCAACATGTTCTGAAAAGCATGCGATTCTAGTATTAGTCCAGCAGTTCAAATTTCAGACTTTCTCAAAGGTTAATGCTCTCGTACATGTTTCAAATGTGAACAGTCGACTGAATCTTGATTTGAATAAAGAAAGTTCATCTGCATCTGTGATGTTATTATTGATTGACAATAACAATGGGTCTAAGTTATACAGCGGCCAGAGTAGACGGAGTAAAACCAAAACAGAGGATTTGGGAAACGTATTCTAGCTTCTGTGCAGTTTTGAAATTTCAGAGGAGCAAACGTGCACAAGAGCGCAGAGGAGACGGCAATGTGAGCCACTCTCAAATACACAGACGCATGGCCCATAGGCAAGGGCTTTGTACTTTCTGTCTCTAACAGCAGCCCATTAGTGACATATTGGCCCTAAACTAAACATTGTGAATGTGAAATAAGACACAACAGACCCTTCTGATTGTAGTTTCAAATTAGAACATTTTTGTGTCTAAATGTTGGGCATGTAGCCATTCGTAGCTATGATGCACAGTGCAGAGGTAAATACAGCACAGCGCATTGTCTCCGCCTTTGGCAAATTACTAAATTCCAATGTTTCCCTGGTGTTTCCCAGTTAAGCCCAGAGAGACGCTGCCACTCGACTGTTCTAAAGTTCCCATACTACTGTCATACCCATACCAGTGCGGCTAGAGTCTGCTCCGGAGACACAGTACTAGCCTGTTTTAACATCACCTTAGCATGTGCACAGGAGCATGGCATATGCTCCTTGGCATTTATAACACAGACTGTATGTGTGTATTACTCTACATTTATTGTTTTGTTTCTGTTCAGTGGTCCTAGTCATTGTGTATGTGTATCAGAGCAGTCACCATGCTGTTTTAGAGAGTACTTTTGCGTGTTTACTCATCCTAAAATACCCCATCATTCTGAACACTGCGCCTGTGTAAAGTAGCAGTGTCTTGTTTGGGGGCAGATTTCACACATGGCTCGGTCTTCAGGTTTTGACCTAATGCCAGCACAGTCTGTCCTCACCTAAATCCTTGCTCTCTGTTAAAGGCGGTGGGTGCAGCTGTGCTCAGCGGAGTGTAGAGCCCCACTGTGCCTCCAAAAGAGTGCAGTATAGAATGGGGCATATGTTACAAACAGCCTGCAGTTATGGTCCAGGAAGAGACGAGCACAAATACAGCCACTGGATACAACCTAGTGTTTACAAGTCAAGTTTTTGGACAGATGGGGAATGTTGCACCAGGAAGGGCATCTGTTGTAATGATTATGGAAAAATAGAGTGATTGTGTTTGTTTACTGCTCTGAATTCTCAGCTATTTCTAAATCAATGGAGATTTTAAAATGTACAATGTTAGTGTTCACACAAAAGTATTCTGGTGTGTTTGATGTATTCACCACTTGTCACTTGAAAGTTAAACAACTTGTTGTTTCTATCCACCTGCCGGATTTTTACTTATGTTTGTTTTATTACACAAGTTCTATGCAAATTACTGCCCGATGGAATCCGGACACTGCGTAATAACAAAGGACAATACATGAGGAGTTAATTTGCAAAAACAGATAAGTGCCTTACAGAAAATTCAATGTATGCTTTATTTTCTCTTTGTGCAGAAGTGTTTTGAAAGACCAGATTTATTGCAGCGCATCAGAAACAATAATTCACCAGAAACAATTCATATGGATTCAACTTTAGTTTTGCTCGTTAGCAAAAAGGCTAAAACAATGTTGCAAAAAAAAATCCAAAATGGAGATATCTGATTTTGCACATTTTTCACATTTAAAAACATGCCACAGAACTAATCACAATGCTGTTTCTGGATATGTGCAGGTGCAAGTCAGTAAATTAAAATCTAGAGGAAAAGTAAAGACATTTCTGTAAATTTTAAGTGATACAAAATTATATTATTTTTTGTGGCAACAGACTCTCAAATGAATCTTGTACTCACCATCTCACTAACCTCTATACTCTATCTAAACAAATCCACTTTTCATTGCAAAGCACAACACTTTGTTTCCTTTAAAAGGTTTTATTCATTGGGCATTCATTTGTTATTTACAAAAAACAAAACCGTGACAGTAAGCTGGAGACAAGCCCTGTCACCCACAATGCACTGCAACAGTATAAATGGCAGATACACTGACAAATCCTTTTCTAAGTTCTAATCCGCAGGCTGTTTACTCCTACATCAAAGGCAGTAAAACACTCCCTTCTCTCACACACGCACAGTTCATTTGAGAAGGGCCACTTTGTCTGAAAACCACCACCTAGGAGCGGACATGGCTTCTGCTCAAGGCGTGGAGCAAGATCAAAATGACAAACAAACACACACAGGGCCAGAGCACGGGGCCAGTTGTTGAGTCAATAATGAAAATAGTGAAGAGAGAAAGATACACAGGGATTTGCCAAGCCACTGTTTGCATTCCTCATCTCCCAGACTACAACTGCTGCAGCTGCTCATGTGTTGGGGGAAATTTCAATACTGGCCCAAACTATTTACAACACGCTGACGTTAATTAATACAATCTGTTGAATCTGTTGGATGGCATTTGTAGCGTAGCACGCAGTAAACCAGATAAATAGTCTTTTTGCTTCAACATCAGAAAATGTGGAATGCATTAGCAATTAATGCGTGTATAATGAGCATTTCAAAAGCATGAGATTTTCATATTCTTGGAAAATGGACATGCCTCATGTAAAACAATTCGGCAAACAGATTAAACCAGTGCTTGTTTATTTGATCAGGATCATAGCCAGTGTATTTTCACAAGAGGGTATAGTGTGCACAGTCATTTGTGGTGAGAATGATAAACTTGGTGGGATGTATGCTCAAAAATAAGTATGACAAGGTTTACATAGGAATCCAATGTTACTTTTTAAATAATTCTAACAGTCTCTATTTGTTGAAATACGGACAGCACAATGGGCTCGACTGTATGCACGTGAGTGACATGTGACTTCCGACTAGATTCTCCGGGGGTGGCTGTTCTTCCTCCCATTATTTTCCTATGGGAGATTAGCAGTGTCTCTTCCAACTAAATAAAAAACTCTGCATTACATGTCAGGCAGTGAGTTAATGATGAGCTGTCACGATCAATGTGTTAAAAACATTGATGTAAATACTTGACTGGAGGAAACGTCTGTGTTCATTAAGGGTGAACCAATAATTTTTTAAGCAGCTCATTAAAAATATTGAGCTATTTACATTTTTATTTAGTGTTAGCCATGAGCTTGAAGACAAAAACACCTACCGCGATGAACACAAGTTTCCTTTTGTGAGGTTGTAACACGTTGCTTGTCACAGTCCATCAGTACCTCACTGCTCCCATGTAATGCAGAGCTTTTTATTTAGTTGGAAGAGACACTGCTAATCCCCCATAGGGAAATAACGGGAGAGGAAGAGCAGCCGCCCTCGGAGAATCTAGTGTCGTGTCACTCGCATGCGTATGGCGTATTAGACTCCCACATAGTTTTACAGGATTATACGGACTCACGTAAAATCGACTTTTAACCATGTTCTAACATTGTTCCCTTGTCAAAAACAAACCTGGATCCTGTTTGCGTTTCATGTTCACTTCTTCTACAGTTCTGCAGTGCTTCGTTTTCTACTTCCTGGTACAATTACATACTTGTTCAAACTCCCAAACTGTCCTCCACATTTTTAAAGCCAATAATCCAATATTGGATCAGTTCTGTGCTCTTAGCATGGACATAGCAACTCCAGCGCACCACTTGCCACATGGTTAAATCAAACCGAAAGTTTATTTCTATCATGGTGATCCAGGCCAAATGTTTTTGTTCATTTATTCGTTCACACACAACAAAACTATACAATATAAACAATTAACTTAAAAAATGTGATGGAGGCCGCCCGAAACCCTGAAGGGGCTTAATATGTATGTGGTAACCTCCAGTAAAAAAAACATGAATACAAAATTAACTTAAAAACATGACAAAACTCTTCATTAGTCCTGGCACTAGTATTTAAGAACATTGTGTAATCCTCACAGAGGCATTATTTAGATTTTTAAAACGTAAAATATCAATGCACAGACGCCCTAACGAAAGTTTTATGCCTGTTAAGATTTTAGTTTTGCATTATTTAAGTTTCTTGACATGAATATACAACAGTAGTTGATGCAGGTGATGTAACAATTACTCAAACGTGTATGAATTACACAAAATACAACTCCAGGTATTGTATTATTATTTTTTATTATTAAGGTATAACATAACATTGTAGGAATCATTATTTTGTTTATGTACAATCACATAAAAATCATAATTACATATTTTGCATATCAAAATTGTGAATCCCTATTTTGCTTAATGGCCAGAGACAATGGAGACAATACAAAGAAAATATTCAAGTACTTGTTGTTAAACCCCAGTCACACCCTTCAAACATGGTCTTTACGTTGTCGAAAAACACGCTGCTCGCCTCCATAATGAATCTAATTCAACTGCTCGCTTATCTTAAAGACTCATTGTACTTCTCTGAGATTAGCTCTTGTTTGAAGCTGTCCAGTGTGTAAGACTTAAGACTGTATGATGTTACAAAAGCAGAAGAAAGAACAGGGGGTTAGTGTTCCAGCTTCCTGCCTAATTGCTTCCTGGCGGCTGAGGTATAAGCTGCTTCTCAGTACGTAAATCCCACTATTTTCATCTATCTACTCCAGGTGTTGATGAAACAATCCCCCCGCTGGATAATCATATTTCCTCCTTTCTCCCGTCTGCCAAAGCCCGGAGAGCGAGCACCCCACATCCAAAGCACTGCCTCGCATCGCTCGCTCCCCTGCGTGTGTAAAATGGCTCTCCTCTGCGTTTCAATTTGCACAATAATGCAAGAGGTGGAAAATAGCTGCTTACCCTGACAGGCTGCACTAAAGGGGTGATGAGTGAGCGTGCACCACCCGGCACCGAGCGCCCAATTCAGCTGTCAGTCATTTATTTAATCATGAGATCGGATACAAGCAGCCGGCCCTGTCATTCAGATCATTCATGAGGAGATATGTGGTCAGACAGTGAGCAACCAACCTGTCAGAGCCTATAGAGTGTATTTAATACTAGGGGTATTTTGAAGACTTTAATAGCACATTGGAATACTGTATGTAACCAATGATGTGTGTGTGGAGGGATTGTCAGATCCAGAACAATCACCAAAACATCCATCCGCACCAATCCAATGATTCTCAGAGAAACTTTTAAATTGGACCTAAAATAGAGGTTAAAGAGAAACTAGGCCTGTGAACATGTCCAGTGTGTACAGTATTGTTGTTATTGTTGCAGAATGTTTTGTACTTTTGTACTGTCACCTGCCCAGGGACTACAGAAGGAAATTAGCCCATTTATTACAACCTGTCACTGCGAATGATCCATGTGCATTAATATGCACTGTCACTACAGCTAGGTGTTGCCAACAACTTCACGATACGATACACATCTCGATACAGGGTCCACGGTACAATATGTACCCGATACAAGTGTATCCCGATACAGCGTCCATAATACAATACACATTCCAAAGAAACTGAACGAAAACGATCTCATAGGTACAATAAATAGTAGTTTTTATTTTACTAAATATGTTCAGCAACTGAAACCTGCAAATAGCAGTAGTTAGTGAGCGTGTTGTCATGTGTTTTGAATAAACCATGGGCTAAAACAAGTAGATTTTCTTTCATAATTTGCATATCATGATACGCAAATCATCGTTACGGAGCATATTGTCAAGTGCTCCGTAGCGATATATTGAGCACAGCCCTAACTGTCACTATGAAATAAGTAAACTAACAAATCATTTCAAAAACAGTATTTTTCCTACATAGTACTATTTGGTGATGTCTTAGATGGCGGTGTGCTGCAGCATGTATTTGACCAGGATCATTTCCTCCGGCAGTCTGTGTTTCTGTTCTCCTGGGAGATTGCGTTCTGTCATGTTTCAATGGTACAATGATAAAATTGCCATATTTAAACTTTCTTAAGGCGAGTGTAAGTTGCTGCAAACTAGCGCAGGCTCCAAATGGAAATGTGTAGCTGCATGGTTAAGCCAGATTTTTCTTCCTTTTGCAAGTCATTTGTTTGCCGGTAGCATTGCCTTTATCATTTGTGCAACCTATAAATGTAACTGTGGGTCCTATACCTCTGGAGACCTGCACTCGGCTCAGTAGCTTCAGGCAGGAATGTTAAAACCAAGGGCAGTCGAGGGTGAGCGTGTCAGTGAATAAAGATATACGACAGTGGATTCACATAAGGAACATTGGGCCTCCCTTTATGGAGTTATTTATGGAGTTATTGGAGGACTATTTTAAAACACGTGTACTTTGATTTAAAAAGAGCAGCCTCGTTGCTACAGCATATAGACCTCTCATGTCATGTCATTTTAGCAGCGTGTACATGGGATTGATGGATGTAAGATGGCTGACTGCCCATGTGTGTCTATCTGTGGCTATATGCAGAAATGTTAGTCATTGCTTAATTTTCTCCAGCTAGAAAGTTTCACCTTAAGGCAGCATATGTCATAATGGATCCCAAAAGTCATGCCAATATCCACGGTACAGTAGAATGTGTAAAAGTGCAAATAATAAATTATAAGGACCCTCAGTTAGTTAGTTGTACTGTGTTTGCTCTGTTGTTTGTGTTCTGTACACTGTATGTCTCGTCTGGGTGGTACTGTAATTATGGTGTCTAATGTGCAGCTTAATGTCCTCTGTCCAAAACAAATTTCTGCCAAGGGAGACAAGTAAAGTAAAGTAAAAGTAGGGCTGCTCGATTATAGAAAAAATAATAATCACGGTTATGTTTGTAATAATTCAAATTGCGATAATTCAATCGAATTTGTTTGACCAATGCAAAATACTATTGGTTAGACAATTATAAAAGTGCAAATTATATCAAGTATATTGACTTGGGGAAGGGTCTCTGAGCCCTCACACCTGCTGGCCTGCATTCACACCTGCACCGGCACACTTCTGCAAGGCGCTGATGATGACATCATCGTGGTGCGCTGATTGTTGTCATGTCGGGCCATCCATGTGTCGAGTGAAAAGCAGAGGAATAGAAACGATAATCCCAGCGGTATAAATAATGCGAGTTTGTGAGACTCTTGACTTGAGTTTTGGACTAATCTACACAAAGAGATACAAAAGATACAAGATGCTTCAAAACCTGTAGCTGCGGCCCTCCTTCAGTCAAAGGTAAACATGAAGAGTTGGCGTTATCACCGACTTATTATTTGCGTTTTACAGCTTCAAACAGCAGAGCTTATGCCGCACTGTGTCACACACAGCAGCGCCACAGGGACTTCCCTTTTGGCCACGGTTGGGATGGACAAGTATGAGCACATCCTTGATTATGCTATTTTTGTAATCGTGCAGTGTAGTCATCGCATTTTCATTAATTGCACAGCCTTACCCTCAGTGTCACTGTAACTTATCCAAAGATGTAAGCAGTGAGTACAGGTGACAAACACAATGTAGGGCTGATGTCATAGCATTCACAATACCTTTCTCAGTATCATGGTATTGATACTCTTCATCCCATTGTATACTTAGCTGTTTTGTCCAATAAATCCTGTAATTATACAATCACTAATGAAAGTTGGTATAGCTATTCTGGTATGCATCGATTGCAATATATTGTAATATTTTTTATATTTTGTTCCATAAGCTTACACTTTATGACAATGTTCTAATCATTTTCTTTGCGGTGAATATGCTTAATCCCAGTTATCAAACTGTGACTGTGAAGTTGACAACGATTTTCAAATGTTCTTATTGTGACCAGGGTATGCCTTCAAATCTGTCATTGGTTTCAAATTAAACGTTCAGTCCAGCAAAGTTCATAGTCTCATTTCGTCTGAGTGAGAACCAAGTCTGTGTGCGGACTACATCGCCTCATGACTATCTCAATGACAGGAATCCAGCGCGGACAAACGGCCACAGAGGAGCAGAAGTGTGGCTGGGGCTGCTTTGGTTGAACTGTAGCCATTGTTTGCTGTATTGGCACAATGCGGTTTCTGTTCAAATCAGGGACAAATAAACAGTTGTCTGGTACCGAGGCGAGCGAGAGGAAACACTCATATGCTAACTGAGCTGTCAGACCGAGCTGCCTATAGCTAACGCTGCAGACAGGGAGCACCGCAATGTGTCACTACGGGGCTGCACCTCATTCCTCTTGATACTATTGTGCCGCTACTGCCGCTGTGCCACCTGCTTAACAATGAGAATATATAGATAGGTGGGACAAGGGGAGAGAATACCAGGAAATGTGAAAGCACACGATGGAGAAAAATACCTAGAATGATGGATGGTTTTGTTGTATCATGTGTACTTTGTGATAGAATGTGGGATTCTGACTCGACAGAATATTCGTACATTGGGGAATCTGTACAAGGCAGAAGAGCTAAAGATGTTGGACCTGTTTTTGGGGAGTGATGAAAAGTTTGTTTATCAAGTGACTGTATACAAATAACAGTAAAAAGTAAGTCTGTTTATTGAAAGATTGAGGATGAAGAGAATAAAACTAACATGGTCTACAGATTTAGTAAAGAGTAAAGAGAGTGGCGACTTTACTTCTGTAAACTGCGTGTTGCATCAAGATGTGCTTTGTGTGAAAACAGTAAACCGATACGAAACCAATGCTAAAAATGAAACCGCTTTAATGTGAGATTGAAATAGATAACTCAGAGAAACTTTGTGGTACATTGGCCTACATTCAAGGTAATTTTACTGTTAGAAAGTCCGGGGTTTTCCTGTCCCTTTTACAACAAAGTTAAATCGCCATGATTTAAATAGTAAATAGTATCTCTTTTTAAACAGGTCTTAGCTCCCAAAGCCCCTTCTCTTGTCTAGTCAAAAAGTGATCTGGAAAAAGTCCTGGTTTGGATATAATTCTGGTTTATTCTGGTTTCAGTCCTCGTGCAGACCTGGTTTAGTCTTCGTTGAGTACTTGTTTAGCCCTGGCTCAGTTCTCACATTCACTCACTTACAATACTCTCCACGAATACAAATTGAGTATTTTCTAGACAATCAAAAAGCTTGTATAATAGTTTTTAAGTTGACATACCATACATGATTGTGGCTTTGTTACTTTACGTATAATAACTTGAAACAATGTCCACGTATGGGAAGGAGACTTAATCGCCACAGGCTGTTATGGTTTTGTTCAAAGTTGGAGCAGTGATGCTTTATGGGCTTTACAAATGCACAGGGTGCTTACCAATTCTATCTGCAATGCAACATAATCCAGGAAATACAGATCAGAGCGCTTCAGCTGTAGGATAAAAGAATTACATAGCAAAGAGGGTTACTTAACACTTTGTGAATGGAGTGAAATACTACTCCAGGTAAGCTGTATGTGTGATAAGGGAATAGAGATAACATGATTAAAAGCTCCTTTTTGTGTGATTTGTACCATTTAAAATACACCTGCAACGTACAATACCAGTCAAACGTTTGGAAACACTTTTCAACACCATTTACATTGTATGATTCCCATTGAAGGCATTAAACTATGAATGAACACATGGAGTTATGTAGGAAACAAAACAGGGTGAAACAACTCAAAATATTTATTCTTGCCATTTTCTCAATGAGCCTCATACGGTAGTGAAAATGGTTTGTGTGTGCAAAGCAGTCATCAAAGAAAAAAAACGGAAATGGAAAAATATACAAACATATTTGACAAACCTACCAGGTGTGCACACCAAGCTAAAAAAAAACTGCTATTTTGAAGAATCTATTTCAACCTTTTTTGTTCAAAACATAATTCCATATGTGTTAATTCATAATTGAATGCATATTACATAAAAAAGTGTTTCCAAACTTGTGACTGGTCCCGTAGATCAACAATATTTCTGTTTACCTGCTGAAAGCTTGGTTCTTTCATTCATGTCTGGGGTGTACTCTAACACAAGGGTCCCCAAATCTTTCTGGACGCGACCTCCAAAATCACCAAAGCAACACCTCGGGACCCCCATTGTAAACTATAATTAACTTTTATAACTTTTATAATAATGTCAGGTGTAAATCTAGTTTATTATTGTTTGTTTTGATACTATTGGATATGTGGCTAAATATCACAGAAATATACTGTTTTCAATCAAAAAATAGATCAAACCCAATGTTGTCCCGACCCCCATTTTGGGACCCCCTGCTCTAACAGACAATAAAACTGATACATGGGGCAGAGGATTTTCTCAACCCCTAGGATGAATTTTTGTGGTTATTCAATAAATAACCAACTATAAACCCTGTCTTTAAACTACCTGTATCCAATATTGATTTTTTTTATTCTTCCTCTCCCACAATCTCTTGAAGAGCGTTATGTGGACAGGCACCAGGCAGGATTGCATGGGTAGACTCACTTGTGGTGGAGACGCTGCCTGTTCTCTTTAAAGCTCGTATTTGTGGTGGGTCTGAGAGGCAGCCTGTCACAGTTAATCAGCACACAACACCAGCAGGCTAAAAGCAGACATCCTGACTGCACGCACGCACACAACCAACCCGGGCAGCTCTCACACTTTCCCCATCTCTACATCTCCATGCTCTTCAGGACAGATGAATGATCTTTGAACAAAATATCTAACGGGTTATGTGTGTTGTGATTTGGATTTCCTGTTAAATTTATTTTTGGTCCCAGCGGGCATTGTGAACATATTCGACATTTGAGAGAAGACAGAGATATACACAGCTCAAGAAATGATTGATTTGAACTAATTTGGCTAGGTTTTGGCTAGGTTTTTACACTTAACTTAGGAAAAGACATCAACAGCAATCTTATTTCACGATTATTCAGAATATAATATAATTTTGAGCGTGTTTTGAGATTTTTTTGCTCAAATTAAGGCGAGACACGGCAGGTGAAACCATTGATTTATCATGGGCAATTTCGAGATTTCTGTGTAGTTTGGTCCCTAAACATCATAGCTATCATGTTAAAGTAGAAAAATGACCAAACTCACCCTTTACAATGGTTATTTTATGAAGTTTGGTCGAGCCGTGCACCAGGAAATGACTCCAGCAGCACTTTTTCCCTTCACCATTCTCCCCTCTCACCCGCGTGTCCAGGTATAAATATTGACATATTTGGTATCCACGTGGAATGTGTACAGTCCACAACAAGACGCTGTACGACATTATAATATCCTCTCTGGGACAAGCCAGTGACGAAAATACGCAGTCAACATCTGGTGCATGTGCAGACGCTACTGAACTATCAAGTCGATCATCAGCAAATCAAGTTTACACTTTACTCTTGCATCGTGATCTTCCCTTCAGTAGCACCAACACACTCCAAACCCTCCAGTCTTCTACTTAACAATATTCTGAAGATTTGTTCAGAGGGTTTTTTTAATAATTAATTCCTGATTTATTGAGTTTTGAATCCCAAAAAACAAGGCAAAATTTGAACTTTTACAGATTTATTCACAAATAAGTAGTTTGTTAAAACTAAACAAGATATCAAAAATCCCCTCTGAACAAATCTTTAATAACTAATATATGAACAAAAAAGACCATAAACTTAATTCTGGATATATGAATAATTTAGATTTCCTCGCTGAAAATATAGGCAAATTTGTTCATTTTTACACTTGGAACGCCTAATTTGTATATGAAAACATAAAACATAACATGCAATACATTGTTTTCTTCATGTTTATGTCAATTATACTGTATACAGCAAAGATTTCAAATGAATATCATTCAATTCGAAATGTCTTCCTATACACCTGTAGTGTCTCGCCTTAAGTCCCATTAAGTTTCCCCATTGGCAGATTTCTTGACATTAGTTTCTCTAATCAAGGGCAGATTTAATTATTTCTGTTGAAAACCTGCTGCAAAATAACATTGTCGAGCTGTGAATTATGACCAAACATTCACTGGAATGTTTGTTTACTGTATATTTAGTTGCTCTTGTGACCTGTATCATCCCTGTATCATCAGGGAGGACATTTAAAGCCTTTGGCGGTTTGTTTATTGTGAAACTTGAGATTGCAATGTTGATTCAGTTTTGATTAGTCGTGCAGTATGTTATTATCACATATTACAACATGAGCAAAAACTGATTCCTCGTCTTTTTAGGTAATGGTGATTCTGAGACAACTCGCGCTGATAAATGCTGTGCCACAGGCTCTTGGCGACAGCTTTAATAGGATTGGGTGCCTGAAGCCATTTATTCAAACAAGATGAACTGTTGATCCCAGGGACTACTTCTCTTTAGCGCGGTGTTGCTACAAGAGTAAAAGGCGAATCTTTTCCAGGCGAGGGCTTTTTAACTCGCTGCCTACATGAGCTGAATGAAACTCGGAGCTTGAATCTTTTCCCCGGGTCGTGGAGAGAATGAGAATTACCTCCAGGCATCTTTTCACCTGTCTGCTCAATGTTTTTGACTATGGGAGTTGATCACAGCACTGACGTGACACTGGTGAGGGGGTTTTCAGTGCCAGTAAAAGAACTAAATGAAGACTATTCAGCAGGCCAGGGATCCACTGTGACAAAATATAGAATTATGTTTTCATGCATTTCTTTGTTTTTGAAGAATCTCCCTTTTCTGTAGGTTTTTACAGCTATTCATTGGACATTTCAGATGCTACTTTAGTGAGTTATTATAGCACTACCCTGTATTTATCATTTTAGATCTGAGATAAAGCTCATTTTGAAATAGCATATTAACAATCAGTTAGTTATTTAGTTTATTAGTGTATTTTGTCAGTGACAATGTACAAATACATTCATATTGCATAGGAATATATGATTTCTAGCAGATCTAGCTATTGATAATTTCTATCTCTGGGCAGGTATAAATTAAAGGTTTTAAATACACATTAATACACAGCAACTATTGACTATTCTGATGTGGACACAGTTGGCTATTGTGCATGAGTTTCTTCAGGTTTTGAGAGAAATTGTTGTAATCTACAGACAACTTCAGACTTCAAGTCTGGGAGATTATGTGTTACACTGGCACTCACTGTAAATACTGTGTACAACACAGATTGAAAGCACAGCTCCAAACTTGTTTAAGTGTGTAAGGCTGTCAAAAGAACTGTGATAATTCTTGAATTTTAAAGGTAAATGTAAAGACCTTGTATTGTTGCACAGTGAAATTGCGATTGAAGATCAGATGGAGGGTTACTACTGGCTCAAAACTTGTGTTTATGTCAGTGACATAGATGGAAAGTTCCATCTATAAGATTCTGACTCACTCATTTCTCATTGGTATAATATGTTTGGAATAGCAGCAGTTTATTATTTACATAGACTGTATCCAAATGTCCGCACTATTATCTAGCCTAGTGTACTATAGTGGGTACGCCATTTTGTCTAGAATGTCCAGAAAGAAAAAAGTAGTGTACTCAAAATTTCCCACAATGCATCTTGAAAAGTAGTGAACAGCGATGGTCACTGAACGTGCCGCTATAGACCACAACGCACTGTGGACGTAAACAGCCAATAGCATGGCTGACAGCGACTGGATTCAACACGGATGACTGAAACGCTCCAAAACGCTGCTTTAGTGGATTGTTTATGAATAAACTCCTTAAATATAACCGGCTATGGGGAAAAGTTAGCAGCTTACCTTAAGCTTGAGATCGATAGCTTCTCTTCTCTGGCAAAATCCAACAATCCAAGCCGTTTTCTTCATTAATGTAAAACTTTCTTGTTGAGTAAAACTTTCCTGACTAACGTGTATCTATAAATATTAAACGGTCTCTTGATTTGGTTCGGTTTTGGTCATTATTAGTTTTGTGAACTTTACAGCAGATATAGTGCACTCCTCTTGTTGACATTTCGGACGCGCTGCTCACTACTTTCTCCTCCGCAGATCACGTTACTGCGGCGCTTGGGAAGTCACATGTACTTAGGGGTTAGGGTGGACATTCGGATGCAGCCTGATACTTACTTATTTATTATTTACTTATTATTTAGCTCTGTGCATGTTACTGCCTGCGTTCATGTCCAATAGGGAAGTGAGAAAATAAACAGCAAAAAGCAGGGAACTGGGTAAAAGAAAATAAAGGTAATATGCTCATGTTGCACCCACAAAGAGGAAGCAAAACAGTATGTTGTGATCTTCACTTTCTTGTACTGTATTCTGTTACTGTCATCCTTGGATCCGTGATTTGCTTCTTTTCCTCCCCTCCGCTTCATGATTTGTACCTACATTTGAGGCATGACAGGTATTTTCACCGTGGGACCTGTGTGCTCTGATCCGACCATGTCTGCGATTAATCTCAAATCCGCCTGGGATTGGCGAGGCGGCGCACTCTAAATTGATCTAAATGAGCTGTGGCCCGTCTGCGTGTACATACATGTTACCGTGAAATAGCCAGGGGCGAACCAGTAATACACAGGCTAACCTCTGGCAAACCGTATTGTATCAGTAAAATATGGTGTGTGCATGTAATTGACCACTGCAGTGCATGGTTTAAGAAAAGAAAATCCATCGGCCATCCCCCGGTGGCCTTGTGCATCCTGTGGTTTTTAAGGGGAGACACTGCAGGCAACACTATTTTCTTTATGATCCGGTTTTGCTCCAGTTTGCTCTCTTAAGATATGAAGAGTTAATTTGCAAAAGCAGATATCTCCGTTTAGAATTTTTTTGCAAACTTGTTTTAAATTTGTATTACCATTTAAAGAACAACTAAACACCAAATCAACTTTTTTTTGCTGATTAACTGTATAAATGGGTGTCTAATAGTGTTGCCTACATGTCTCCATAATTACTTTGACATTTTAGTGCACATTTGTAGAAATCTAACTTTTGTGCTTAAAACTGTCTGTGTGGCGCCCTCTTGAGGGTAAAATTATATGGGATTTGACTTTTAGAGTCTGTCACCTTATTGGTTCAACCGGCGATGTGACGACACAGAACTGATGTGACGTTAGCAGCTCTGCCGCTGTGGGAAATATAAACGGCTCCGCCCCCGCAGAAGCCTAGGCACGCCCCTTTCACAGCAGTTTTTGAATTTGGTGGATGGGCGGAGTAAACTTTGGAACAGGGGGTGAGTTGGTCTTTAAGAAAGGTGACACCAGTAAAACTAAAGTTGAATCCATTTGATCAATACAAAGTGGCTTAATATTTCTGAAGTAATAAAATGGCTCTGGTAATTAAAAACACCGCTACACAAAGATAAAATTACAAGTATACTGTATGTTGATTTTTGTCAATGGTACTTATCTGTTTTTTGCAAATGAACTCTTCAATAAACATTCACCTGAAAACAAACAAATGACCTAATCTTTAAGATAAGGAGAGACATTATGGCACTGATACAACGTTTCTCCATAGAAGTATATAGAAAATTGTAACTTTAAAGGCCATTTTTCTCCATCCAACATCTCCACTTTAGCAGCACCTACAGCAGGGGTAGGCAACGTCACAACCGGGGGCCAAACCCAGCATGTATCCTCTAGCCCCTCAGATGGTTTGAGAAATATGTATCCATTAAAATACTCCAAAAATGCAGAAAATATGACCAATTCATTTAAATGTTTCCATGAGGTGAGCTCCCAGACCTCCCTGTTTGGTAAATATGTCAATTTTTACAACAAAAAAAAAATTCAAATTAGGGAGAAATGTTTTATGGTTAGAAAGGATGTTGGCCCTCAATACATCAAACTTGCCTACCCCTGATCTACAGACTCTAGTCTAAGGTGCACGCAAAAAAAAATCGCAAAACATTTCATCGGATGTCCATGTCGTTTAGACAGTAACAGCGTTTTGGGAGCTCCAGAGTGGAAAACTGCAAAACGATCCGCTCTCGTGTCACCGTGTAAAGGGTTCAAAGCGCAAAACTGCGTTTCTCGTCACATACGCAGGCGCATTTGGTCGTGTTGCCCTGAGCGGCGGGGGAAGAGGGGGAAGAGAGAGCTGGGACTTACCCCCGCGATGTCCCGAGCTTTCCTTTGGCACTTCAAATTAAAAGTCCCCAATATTCCAGCGAGCGGAACAGCTTTATTGTGATGAGGTCCTGCAACAACAACTCATGTAACTTTGCGCAGACAAGGTGAACGTCTCACCATCAGGAAAGTTATTAGCTACTTCATCGGTGCCTCTGATGCTTCATTTATGCTATTATAGACCAATTCCTTTGCACTCATGTTAAAATACACGGGTAAATTAAGTAACTAGTGACGTTACCAGGCAACAACAGAAATAAATGTGAAATTTCTCACACTGCGCTGCCATTTAAATGCAGATTTCACCCAAAAACAGCTGTCTAAATGCGAAGTTAAAAGTGAAAACGAAACTGCACTTTTACGTTTTTGGTTCAGATGGTTTCCGTCTAAAGGTAGCCTAAACTTTCCAGTCTTGGACATAATATTTTGAAGGTTTGTCCTGAGGGATTTTTCAATATTTAGTTCCTAGCCTTATTTGTTGAGTTTTGAAGCAAAATATATTTTTTACAGATTTAATCATTAAAACTAACTTATTAAAACACTAAACCAGATATCCACAATTTCCTCTGAAGAAATCTATGTAACTAGTATATAAACAAAATAAAACCATACATTTAAATCTGGCTGAACATATCGACAATAGATTTTTGACAAATATGGGGTGTCTCCCCTTAATCATCCTGTATTTCTATCTGGCGTGGAGAACTGTTGGCTACAATTGCTTTCACCAAAACTTTTATAGAAACGGCAGAACACAAGTGATGATTCGCCATTGTTAAAAAGCACATTCAGAGCCTGTAATAATCATAGCAGCAATGAAAGGGAGTAGCAGTAATAGCCGGGCTTTTATGTTGAGATAAAGCCTGCCTCTGTCTCAGCCGGTTCACTGGGGTGTGCTTGGTTTTTGTTTCTCATCATCTGGGGCTCGGTTGTGCTACAAAAGGCGACCAGGATTTTGCGCCTGTTTAGCAGATGACAGGGATGATCCAGTCTCTCCCTGCAGCGTTTGAAGACGGCGAGAGACTTCATGAAAATTTTAATGTGCCCATATTGTGCAGGCCTCACTGCTTTGGCGAAAACTGACCCGGGAGAGGCGTGGGTTATAGTTCTCGAACAGGGCTTGAAAAGGACTATAACACAAGTCTGAGATTTTGGAATAACATGGATTGGTGTAAGTGGATGAATGTTTTAGTGGGGCATGTGTTGGACTGTTCACTGCACTGCCCTCAGGCAAATGATGGAAGACAAAACAAACATTCTGAGAAAAGCCTTTATCCACCACGAGCTCTCAAATCCTTCACTTTCATCATTGTGCTATGTTGATTGACTTGTACTTTTTTTTTTTTTTACAATTACCTGCTTATGGCTTACTGGAAATTATCATTATTTTATTTTTATTCTGTTCATTTTCTGATGACACATTCAGGTGTGGTTTGATCTACGACACTTTCAGTCATTGTCGGATGCAATCTTTTAGCTCCGCCTGTGGGTCACTTGAGAGATGCCTTATTTCAGATGTGGATCTGTAAATTTATGTTATGAATTATCCAACACCTCATCGCCGCCGTGCCTGGGTGGAGTTCTGTAAAACTCCTCACATATTGCGCTCTACTTTGTTATACAGTGCGTTTCTCTGTTATGTGCCTTAAAGGAATGATGAGTGATTATCTTCATTATAGTATTTCAAGGTACACAACATAACATTTATTTCACCCAATAATTTGAATAAAATACAGTCATCTATTTTGTTACAAGTGTTTTTTTAACTTTGAAAAAATACTTTGCTGTGAGAGGCTCGCGTCTCCTAAGCCCTGACTCCATGGAGATGTCGACTAAAGGCAGCCAAATATTATTTAAATAGGTCCTCATCTAAATCCATTATTTTATTACCCACTGCAAATATAGCATTTTCTATGTATGTTCATCAGGAGCATGTTTTGTATTGGCAACAGTTTATTTATTTCTTTACTTAAAGGCCCTATAACTTTTGTTCTAATAGTGGAACAACATTTGTTTTGTCCTCATTTAGTATTGGTGGAAATAAATAATACCGTCCATCTAATTATGAAGCATTTTTATCAATTTCATGAACTTGCAGGTTGGTTATCTAGCATTTTTCTGATGGTGGAACCTGAAAAGTCGGGAAATGTCCTTTTAAACTCATCTCTGTGAAGAATTGTGATGTTCCTCACATGTGTGAGGAAAGTTAAGAATGAATTTGGACCACAACTATCATTGTAATGTACTCGCTCCCTCTTTCATCGTTTGTAATGAAAAAATCAGGTATAGTGAGACTGTTCTTCCTGGGGTCCAGTAAACCTTTAAGGATCCTTGACAAAAGTTCTGAAAGCTATAATTTTTACTGTTGTTTGATATCATGGGTTGAGAACTTTTGTCTACCGTTGGATTCCTTGAGTATTCCATGCTTTATTATCAGTGATATAAATAAAATCCTAGAGATAAAGACATGCGAATGATCTCTGCCGGCGTATGTGCCGGTAGAAATTATTAAAGGGCTTTCAGGCAAAGCTTGAATATCAATACAAGCTGTAATTACAGAAAAATGTGCCTGTATCATTTAAAAGCTGACCCTCGACTGAGTTATTTATGAGAGCTGTGGCGCAGTAGCCTCCGTTAAAAAGGTCAGATTGCTTTATGCTACGCGCGATATGTGGGAGATGAAGAGGCGCACTGATGCACCACAACAGCAGGTGTAAATCTTTATTATCCCTGAAGGGCAATTTGCTTTACAGCACCAAGTCATTAACAAGCAGTCCCGATGTTACTGATAGAGCCCACCTCTGCACATGTACACGTTACACTACAGTACTAGTGTTTTTACACACGCCAGAGGGTATATACTCACTATGTACATATTTAGACTAGAATGTAAAGAGCAGATGGTGCAAAAGGAGTTGTTTTTACGTTATAAATCCTGTGAACATAAAAATGAAGGCACAGTACATACCAATGTATTAATATGAAGGACATTCTTTTTCAAGGTGTTATTGCATTTTGGGATATCATACAGTAAATAATGGGCCGGAAACTAAACCCCAAATCAACTTTTCTTTTGCTGATGAACTGTATAAATGATTGTCTAATAGTGTTGTTACATGTCTCCATAATTAGTGCACATTTGTTGAAATCTAACGTTTGTGCTTAAAACCGTCTGTGTGGCGCCCTTTTGAGGTAAAAACTATATGGCATTTGAATTTGGAGTCTGTCACCTTATTGGTTCAATAGTTGATGTGACGTCCCAAAGACTGATGTGACGTCAGCAGCCCTGCCGCTGTGGGCCCCGCCGCTGTGGGCCCTGC
The DNA here is from genome assembly GCA_900303255.1 of Lesueurigobius sanzi. NCBI lineage: Eukaryota > Metazoa > Chordata > Actinopteri > Gobiiformes > Gobiidae > Lesueurigobius > Lesueurigobius sanzi. Next base: position 23,017 of record OMNZ01092578.1, read on the forward strand.
CGCTGTGGGCCCCGCCGCTGTGGGCCCTGCCGCTGTGGGCCCCGCCGCTGTGGGCCCTGCCTTGGCCCTGCCGATAACACTACAACAACAACAACGGCAGGCTAATGTTGCTACCCAGATGCTAATGGCGATTCTAAACGTTTTATGCTTGGAGACTTAACATATCTGAAAAACAGCGACTGAAACAGGCTTGTGAAGAGCTTTTAAAAGACATATAGCATGTCCATATTGAGTAACATTTAGCTGCTCCTGGAGCAATTATAACCACAAATCTATCTTATTAGTTAGCGGCAGTGCCCTCACCCCCGCGGGCATTCCCTGCTCCGCCAGGCGACGCCTCCTTCTGGTGCAGTTTTCAAAAAAATAGATGTGGTTGGAGTTAGCCTTTGGTAGGGGGGGTTAGTTGTTCTTTAAATTAACATCTAAAAATCATATAGAAGCTACATTACCTTGTCCTCTCCCTAACCATCGTTTTTCACATTTCACTCTTAACTTTCGCCCAGTTTTGCTTGAGTAATCGCTCTGCCCGAACGTGTGGTTTCGCAGGCCGTACAAGCCAATAGCTGTGGGCAGGTATCCGGCCGATAGCATCTGAAGAAGAAGTCGGCAGCAGTTAGGCTTGTGTGGCGGGCAGAGAGACAGAGATCTCCACTGTTTTAGTTTTTTGGCAATATTTCTCCGGAGCAGATAAGATAAGAGCCCCGTAGCCCGCGCTCCCTAATAGACGGGGAGAGGCTCGGCAAAGGTTGTCTTTTGTCAAACTGTCAGACGTTATTTTACACGTCGAAATGCGTTTGCCCTGCCTGTCTAAAATGTGCGTTGAGTGGACTGATTAGATACGCAGCTAGATATGGGACCAAAATTCATCTGATTAAAATCGGTTTTGGAGTGGTACTCAATTTTTACATATTTATTCAGCGCACTGGGTTACTCCAAACTTTTAACTAGTTTCAAATGATAATGTTTTGTTTGGGAAAACGTTTGTGTAGCCTACATTTGGACTCCCATCTTGGTGTGCTCTGTAGTATATACTAAATGTCTTTCCTTTTCTTTTATGGCGATGTTGACGAGGCTGTTTATGACCGCCTATGTCGAAGAACAAAGGCAGTAAACAGACATATTTTTGTTCTGTGGGAGAGCTCTTATGTCGATGTTGCCGTTAAGATTTACATGCCGTGTTTACTGCCTGTGGAAATGTGTGACACTCCTTTTGTTGGGTGTATTCTGAGACTACATTTAACACCTTCTGGTCCCGAGGGCTGCGCGGTTTGTCCCGTTTCATTGTTGTTCAGAAGTTATGGTGCGAGGAAACCCCCTCCGCCAAATCATCACAAGCATGTTTTTTCTCTCCTCGCGTGTCACGGTGTAGCTGACATGTCGAGCACATTTTACCACAGCGGCTTTAGTCATCTTTTTCATTTCTTTTTTCCCGCAGCATGATAATCTGACCAATGACATAATTTACAGCTTTTATGGTGTTATTGCTGAAAGTAGCTCCTACGGTCTCAACAACGAATGTGCCTTTCTGCAGTCTGAGAAGCACTTTGCGGAGATATGCAGGCTATAAGAGTTTTGTGGTTAAAGTGGTTCCTTTTGTGTCTGTGTCTGACTAACAACCCTCGAACAGAGATGGGGTCAGACGATAGGAGCCGTTATGGGAAGAGTGCAGGGCAGCGACATAGTTCAGCAGACTCACTCGAGCAGGCTATACTTAAAAAAAAGTGTAGTAGCAATGGCAAATATAAACCTGACCACACAATCTGTACTTCAGTAAACCACTTCAAAGTATAAGTTATCATTAATTAATCACCTGAAAAGCTATTAACAATGCATTTCCACCGAACAAACAAAGATATATTGATATTGTACATCTAGATTTTGGATAAAATGCATTTCCTACATACATTGCAGTATGTAACTCTTGACTGTACATTAATACTGATAAAAAAACATTAATATGTTATATCAAAATAGGGTATTTCCTCACAGAGTTATGCCTGTTCAAGCATTAAGTCTATTAAGACTATTTATCGACTATCGCAATGGCCTGGACCCACTGTAAATGGTTCTGCTGCCAATTTTTTGGTCCTGACCCACCTTCATTAAAATAGCTATTTCCATTGCCAATTTCTTGCCATGTTTTCCAGTTGCATTCGGCAGTTAGAACAGCAGTCGGTGGGACAAATCCCTGCTAAAGCTGCTTTTTTAGTTGTAGTTTTACACTTATAATCGCTAGTTTTAGTTTAATCTTATTTCTCTTGTTCACTCCCTGCCTCCAGCTGACGTCACTGATGATGTAAGCAGCGAAAGGGTCAATAGGTCCAGTCACTTTACAGAATTCTATTTCAGTCGGAGCAGGTGCCAATATAACTCTATGGGAAAGAAATTTCCAAACAATTAAAATTGACAAATGTTTCCCCTGATCATTATTTGATAGAGATTGAATTCATAAAACTGTCACATTATTGTCATGGCGGAAAATCCTTTCTACTGGCTAACAGCATGCACACGTTTTTGAATACTGTCTCCACTTTTGGACACCTTTTATGAGAAATCAAGTAGATCTTAGTTCATATGTGCTGGTAGACAGTGAACTATGTGACAGCTTTTGTTTCATCTGGATAGACCCAGGAATGAAAGAGGATTGAGCAATAAACTAAGACTAGAAATCTGCATTTTCACAGTTACCATATATTCACAAGCACAGAATTTCCAGCTGCCCTCCATCTCAATTTTAAAGTACAGGCTCTTTAGAATCTTGTGATATCACGTGAACGCAACGTATTGTGCAGCCATAATGACATGCATTGGAAAATATCAAATGCCTTCATTACCACTGTGTTTGACTATTATTATGAACCCCCTGGAGAGATCGTTTTACAGAAGCAGGAAGTAACGCCGTCCCTCTCAAATCTCCTGTTTATCCTGAGTGTACAACATAAACATTCTCATGTGCCCAGAGTCAGACACACAGCAGCTCCAGTCTTATCTCCACATTTTACTCCCCTCTCTCCTCTCTCTGCTCTCCACTCGGCCGACTCAAGCTCTCCCCTAAAGCGTCCTTGTCAGTGTCATGCCCAGCTGATGCTATGGAGAAACGAGGCGAGGTCAATAGTTTGTCTCCGCGCCTTATAAATAATGTGAGTCACCCGCTGACGGTACGAGCTTGGATGGCTGCGGCGGGAATGAAATAGCCGGGATATTTCCGTAACCGCGACACCCCCGCCCCCCCAACGGTTAACTTCCCCCGGCCTGACTTGCTCTATAATGTACAGTGAAGAAAATAAGTATTTGAACACCCTGCTATTTTGCAAGTTCTCCCACTTAGAAATCATGGAGGGGTCTGAAATTTTCATGGTAGGTGCATGTCCACTGTGTGAGAGATAATCTAAAAAGAAAAATCCAGAAATCACAATCTATGATTTTTTAACAATTTATTCGTGTGATACAGCTGAAAATAAGTATTTGAACACCAACGTTAATATTTGGTAGAGTAGCCTTTGTTTTAATTACAGAGGTCAAACGTTTCCTGTAGTTCTTCACCAGGTTTGCACAGACTGCAGGAGGGATTTTGGCCCACTCCTCCACACAGATCTTCTCTAGATCAGTCAGCTCCCTCCAAAGATTTTCAATTGGATTTAGGTCTGGAGACTGGCTAGGCCACTCCAGAACCTTGATATGCTTCTTACGAAGCCACTCCTTGGTTTTCCTGGCTGTGTGCTTTGGGTCATTGTCATTTTGGAAGATCC
>OMNZ01092579.1:0-18790 GCA_900303255.1 Lesueurigobius sanzi
ACGAGTGATATAAAGGTTTTTGAGCACAACTGTATTGCAAGATAGTTGTAAAATAATGGTGTTTATGTTATATCATATAGAATGAGTTTTTATTGTAGAACATTATTTGATAGCTGGAGCCCTAGTCTTTAGAGGTCCGTAATGTAAAGCGTTACCAAATGTTATTAATATTATTGATTAGTTTTTACAGTGGAGGTCGCGGATTCCTGAAAAGTTTGTTTGTTTGTTTGGTTTATTTGGTTGGGACAGTGCGTGCACATGAAGATTGCATGTGAACACGCCACTCCGGATTGTAGCCTTGGGCTAATTTCCATCCGTTGTCCCACATTCGCACTCACAAACTCACTCTCATTCATCCTGGCCTATTGTACATGTTTTTAGTGGTAGGGGAAACCGGAGCACCCAGAGGAAACCTACACAGACACGGGCAGAACATGCAAACTCCACACAGAAAGGCCGCACGGGCCGGGAATCGAACCCGGGACCTTCTTGCTGTGAGGCAAGAGCGCTATCCACTCTGCCACCGTGCCGCCAAGTGTGCCCTACGGACCTGGATCATTTCTCCTGGGAAAGATCCCGCACGGACTCAGGGATTAGGTACCCAGGGACTACCACCGGAGCGCAGAAAGGCACATTGGCCATTTTCATATGGACGTTTGTCCATATGAAACATGGGGATTTGTCACAGATCTTTCTTTGCGGGTCCAAGGAGCTTTTTCCCTGGGAAGATTACGCACAGAGACTGGGAGCACCAGAAAGGCACATATTTTCTAAGGGAGAATTCTTCGGATGAAAACAAAGCAAAGTAAGCAATTTAAGGTTTGTGGAGTAAAATACTGTTGGAAATGAAGGAAGTAGAATGTGGTTCAGACCAGAATGTCCTGTACGGAAATTAACTGTGCCATAGCCCCTCTGAATATCCAGAAAATCTACCCGATTTCAAACTATTCACCAAATATTAGTCACAAATTTAGAATAAGAAATTAGATGTAAACTCAGAAGAAAGTTTTGCACCAGGTCCAAACAGTGACAGAGCATCTTGGTCCATCTGCTGCGTGATCCGTCGGACACGCAGCGCCACAGTCTTCTTCGCACAAACTTCACACCAACATTTCCATACTGTGTCAGCACTGAGTCACTTTGTTCCCATGAGCGGGGACCACATGCGGACAGAGGAAGGACATGTCCACGCTTCGCTGCACAAAAACACGGCCAAGTGTCCGACCGAAAAGACAGATCCCGACGAGCATTAATATTCATACAGCGGCCGAGCAGAGGGGCGGCCATTTGGAGATTAATGAATGAGAGGAAGTACAGTATTTAATGGAGTGATGTTAATTTGAAACTGTTGCTGTATATTACGGACTTGAATATGAGAAAGACATGTATTGCAAGTTTTCTTTCATTTTAGGTTTTTATGTTTTCCAGTGGTGGAAGAAGTACTCAGGAGCTCCACACTCTATACAATATTAATAGCCTCTTCACCAGCCTGGTGGCGCTCAGGCCTAATAATTATGACTTACACTTGTGCTTTTGTGCTTTTCAAGCCTGATCTCCAAACATTTAATATATGAATGCAGCTCTCTGTACAGGGTGGTTTGCGATAAGGCTAACTTTAATACACAATTATTTCAACATGTCAAACACAATTTTTTGTAAATAAAAAAATATGTTACCAGATATAAAATGAGCACCACATTTGGTGCGACCATTCTTGATCTCAACTTGTTGTGTCCTTGGGCAAGACACTTCACCCAATGCCTATGTGTGAGTGGTTGGTGGTGGTCGGAGGGACCGTTGGCGCAGATGTGAGCAGCCTCGCTTCTGTCAGTCTGCCCCAGGGGAAACTGTGGCTACAAATGTAGCTCACCACCATCAGCATGGAGTGAATGAACCCCCCTCCCTTTCATGAGTTTGGGTGTGACTTGCGTCATATGAAAAGTGCTATACAAATAAGATTCCCTTCCCCTTAAACTTCGGACCAGTTGGCTCATAGCAAGACTTGTGTATTCTTCTGTAAAGGGTGCACACCTGCGCACCTAAGCTCTGGGTCCTATTTGTGCGATCAACAATGCAACACGATGGCATTGTGTTGTTTTTATACAAAAACAAAGATGCTAGTACAATGCAGTATTCCAGTAGTTTTGCACCAAGTCTGCGGGGGCATGCACCTAATTTAGCATGCATACGCCACATGAAATGGGTCTATTAGGGGCCCCCTGGTGATCTCGGGGCCCAAAGCAGCTGCATGGGCGGGGCAGAAAATCTACCCGATTTCAAACTATTCACCAAATATTAGTCACAAATTTAGAATAAGAAATTAGATGTAAACTCAGAAGAAAGTTTTGCACCAGGTCCAAACAGTGACAGAGCATCTTGGTCCATCTGACTAGCTCATAATATGACCACAGTGAGTATACTTCCCCACACTGGCATTGTCCCGAGTCTCCCTCAGTCAGTCTGTGATCAATAGGACTGCTCTGGGTCCGTGGCCAGGACCGATCGATCGGACCAGACGAGATCAAGAGAGACTCCGATGCAGCTGTCCCCAAAACCCCCCGAAATGTCCCGAAACCGTCCCACATGAGTTCAGCCGCTGAGTCCAACACTTTCATAAGGCCATTATCAGCTTGCATCGATCGTTCACAGTGGACTGGACACAGGCGGTTATGGAGAAGTGGAAATCTGTGATGACAATAGCAAGCCATGGTGTAGGAGAAGGCTCTTTTGAGTGGCTCTTCAATGTGAGCGGTTCGAACTGGATCTCATTTGTTTTTACAAAAGTGAACTCTAAAATACAACTAATAAAACTGTAAATACAAAGTAAGCAAAACGAGAGAAAGATATTTTTGGCAATGGTAAAGTAATGGATAGAACCATGTTGAAAAATTTTGTTGATATATTAGTTAGAAAGATTTGTTCAGAGGGGATTTTGGATATTTTGTTTAATAGCTAGTTCATAGGTCTTCAACGGGGGGCCAGGTACTGCAGAGAGGTCGCGAAATCTTTGGTTGATTACGCATTTAAAATATTTCTTCTTCAATTCCATTCAATTTTTTCCCACAAATTGCAATGTCTTTTTGAATAGCCTAGTATTGAATGTACAATATCAGAGGATATTTATGTTTATACATGAGACTAGACCCATATAAAACACAACTGTATGCCATAGTAGGGGGTCCCTGCTCCAGCTCCTCATCAGTAATTCAGATTTCAACTTTTTTTTTGGTTCAAAACTGAATCAGGCTCGAAATTAAATTTAGAAAAAAGCCCACTGAACACACACAAAAAAAGAGCTTTGCCTGCAGTATCTTGGACTGTATCTTGACAACTAACCAATTTTAGTCAGAGACACTTGGCTTGAATTTGCAGCCAAAATAAAATCTTCATACCATCTGCAAAAAGTTTCAAGTCTTTTGAAGTCATGTTGTCCAATGCACCATTTAGCAGCTCTGCCCTGAAGTTACACATTTACCTTCTCATCTTTGGTGTACATAACAAAACTGTTTCTTTTTAAAGCCTCCGGAGCCTCAGTTTTCCCCTGTCAGACCAATACGGACTATCCAATGTCATAATACACTGTAATCGAATCAGCCTCGTCGGTGTATGCTGCGCGCTCCCTCATCCTTCTCAATGATCGCTTTGTCTTTCCTCTTTGGGCCAAATGAGAGTTGGATGCATCCTGTTTGCGCCGTTAGTTAACTCCAATCACGGAGGAAGATGAGGTAACATCGACCATAAACCTACGATAATGCTATAAGGGATGGGCAGACGGCTCAGAATCACGTGGAAACTCATCGGTCTTCGGGATTATGCCCAAGCAGTCATCGCGTTATCGTCACAAAACCAAGGAGTTACCAGGAGGCTAAGGTCCATCAGAGGTCTAACTCAATTTGTGTTATGTTGCGGTTATTCCAGCGCTCATGTGATTCCTGTTTTTGCACCTCAACAGTCAAATTTCAGTGGTAACAAAGTAAATTTACGGGTTTTTTAGGATTTGTACTTTACTTGAGTAGTTTGCCGACAACTTTACTTTAGGCCACGTCCATTGTTTATTGTTTGTTTGCGACTCCGGATTGGAACCTTGGGCTAATTTCCATCCGTTGTCGCACAGTCGCATTCACTCTCTCACGCTCATTCATCCTGAACTATTGTACATGTTTTTAATGGTAGGGGAAACCGGAGCGCTCGGAGGAAACCTACAAAGACACAGGGAGGGAGAACATGCAAACTCCACACAGAAAAGCCCCGTCCTGGCCTGGGATCAGATGGAAATTAGCCCAAGGCCACACTCCAGAGTGGTGTAAACTTACTAACATGCACTGTCCCAACCAAATAAACAAATAAATAAATAAAATGAAGAGATTTGTTGCTGTATAGGGAATTGACAGAGAGGATGTAAACGCTTTTAAAATGAGCTGAACCACAATGGAAATCATTACATGTCAATAACGTGGAACTTTTCTATAGGAATCGCAAAAGAAAATCCAATGGGACTTTCATGTTTTGCAAAGGCTTTTATTTGGTAGCTCTTAAAGACCCTGTACCAATTTTTTTTTCGTGCTTATAAACCAAAAAGAGAAGCCTGTTCACCTTCCTAGTTGTACAGTCTTTTCCTTAACTTTCTTCACACATTGCATCCCCAAAATCCTTTGCCAAAATGAATTGAGAGCAAGTTGTATTTATTAAAATGCTCAAAAGAAATCAGTGCAGGAAAAGGCTTCAGAACAAAAAGCTAAAATAGAAACTCTTTTTGTGTTTACATAATGGACTAACTTAGAATCGCCCCATGGCTCCCCAAAACTGTAAACCTTTAAAGACCAACCAACTAATAACTCAAATTGACAAAGGCTTTTTATACGACTCCAGAAACGCATCATTACTTCATTAAAATCTTGTTGATTTATTGGTCCAGTTTTGTTGCAGTTGGGCTGTCATAACCTTGCCCTCCATATTCAGCAAAAAAAAAAAAAAGATCTCTAATTTACAACATCACGATCTGCAGAGACACGTTTGTCAGCCGTGGACAGAAGTTATCATGACCTGGACTGATGACCTTCGACACACATACTTCTCTTGTCAGTCTCCTGCTTTCAAAGAGCAGAGTGCCCTGGCTATGTTTACAATATTATAGATTTGTATTTTTTGACAAACTTATGCTGTAAAATTAGTTTTATTCCAAGAACCTTTGATTTAAAGGCCAAAAGCTCCAGGCCAAATCCTCATGAGCCCTGACACATACTATAATTTGAGTATCATATCATCTTCACAGAGGCATTATTTGAATGTATAAAATGTAAAATATCAATGCACAGACATACTAATGAGAGATTTTAAGCCTGTTTTTAAAATTGAAATGCATGATATGTCCACTTTAATGCCCGTTTGAATTCTATTTAATGCCCGGCGGAAACCTTGTGGAAAGAAAAATGAAACAAGTTTTGTCATTTGCGTATATACAATAACATGGATGCAACAAGTCAACATTATTCCCCAAGAGAAGGAAGTAAACATCAAATCATCAAAAAGTCACCCAGACAAAATTTGAACAACAAGCGCTTTTTGATGCCTTTTGATGGCCCAGACTCCTCTCCTCTTTTGGACGGACAGTTTGAGTGACGTGTTCGCTCGGCGCTCGGTTTTGGCAGGCGCAGGGCTCCAGATTGCGGCGCAGCTCGGCGTCCCGGCTGTGAGACGGAGGTGAGAGCGGCGTGGGTGAGTTCGCACGCAGAGAACAAACACCACGGGGACATGAGCTGAGGAGCGGGACGCCTAATGTTACTGAGAATTAACAAGGATAACAGCACAGCCAGTGGCAAAAAAAACATGTCCGTGAGATCAGGGCGAGTTTCCTTTGGGACTATTTTCTGCAACAATGAGATTATGTGGCCTAAATATATGATTTCATTTATTTTGTTTAAGTTATATGGTCCAGTGTGATGTAAGAGGTTGTGTTCACATGAAATCACACCTAAAGAGCCACCTCTAGTTTAAAATTGAGGTAGAGGGCAGCTGACAATCCCATGGCGGTACCTATAACTGTGAAAATGCAGATTTCTAGTCAGTTTATTGCTAATGTCTCTAATTCCTGGGCCAATCCGCATGAAACAAAAACTGTCACAAAGTCTAATGTCTTCTCTTTCAGCACATATGAACTAAGCAGGATTCCCACTATACCTAGAAAAGATTGAAAATTATTACCTGCCTTTTCTAGTCATGGAAAACACAGGGAAAATGACCAAAAATGTTAAATGTCCTGGAAAAACATACATATATTTCGTCCTTTGGTAATTACAGTTATGCTCATACAGGGTTCCCACTCTTTTCTTCTAATTATTTTCCATGACATGACATCCTATAGCTTTTTGGTCTGAAGAGATTCAAGCTCAGACATGTAAAGCATATGTTTTCTTGGGAACACGGTAAAATGGGGGGTTCGGGAGTCCTCCCCTGGAAAAATTTTAAATAGCTAGAAGATCATTTTTCCTGACATTTTGCCAGGGTATATAAACTTTTGAGCACAAAAGCAATTATCAGCTAAGATGGATATGATTCTCTTTCGGCACATTGGATTATCTAACCTGTTGCTGACTTCATGTATTTTTGGTGGATTTAACACAGGATGCCATTTCTTCCATTAATGTTGATTCTTCTCCGTTTGGACACATACTGGTTGAAACATACTATACTACGATTATCCGACCGTGAGCTTTGATCATCACGGTGATCGTACAAGTGGTTAATCTCGACATCCCTACTCGCGACCCACTAAAAATGATTCTGCGACCCAGCAGTTGAAAACGACCCATATTAAAACACACATAAAAAGGTACACTGTGTAACATTTCGATTCAAAACATGCTCCTATTGGCCAGCTAAAGATAAAAAGCTACTTTTTACAGTTTACAACAATAAAAACTATCTGTAATAAACTAAAATGAAAATGCTTGTATTTTATTCCATTTCTTGGGTGAAATGTTTCACAGTGCACCTTTGAGTAAATGGACGTGCCATGTTGGTGCAATCAAATGTCAACAATAGACCTGGCTTTCTTATTTTATAGCAGACAAATGCATTTATTGCTTGGCTGTGAACTAACATGCACAGCTTGACAATGGGCCGCGGAGCAGAATATGATCTGTATAAACCGCGTGAGTCAGACAAAGTCAACACAACTACAAAAACACTGGTCTAAAGGTGGATATGTCTCTGCAACGTGCGATTAGGAAACATGATTACACAGCATTATATGGGATACAATGGGAGCATCCTCAACAAGCCCAGTCAATAATGTCTTTATTATAGTAGGCCCCGGGTTGCCATGTTTGTTGTTTAGCAGTTTTTGTGGATAGGAAGAGATTACCTGTGTTTAGTGGGCATTGGGAAATACCGAAAGGAAAAATAAATACCCAGATAAGTAGCATGTGGACAGATGCGTAAAAAAACAAAACAAAAAAACGTCTATAAACGATTCGACAGGCTTAGTAAATCATTGAATAGAGGAAGTAGCTTCTTAAAGGGAATGTTTGAAGGATGATGGGTTGTCTTAAGGTGCATTTGCAGACACAAGTACAAGTTTGACTGTATGTGACCATGCCCTACCTTCCTCATTTGAAAGCTAAGAACAGTCGCTATAACTTTAACAGCTGGAGGCCTGCGCTATCGCCAATTGGTTCGGTGCACAATATGGCTGCGCTAGTCCCGCTAACCTGAAGTTGTGAGCATCAGTACTTCCTCTCGCTGGACATAGCCATTGGACTCTGGTCGACCAAAAATTCACCACTGGCCCATCCGTCCATAGGGGTGGATCCCTCCCCAAAAAGGTTCTCCTCGAGGTTTCCTAATTTTCTCCCATGTGGTTTTAAGGGTTGTTCCTCGCCGTGGAGGAGGGTCTAAGGATGTGGGATACTCCAAGCTTGTCATGTCCGAGTTACTTATTTACCATTACATCTGGTTATGGCATTTCATTTGTGTGTGACTTATTTTGATCATTCTTGATGTCTGATATTGATTTGTTTTTGTCCATACCAACCTCTGAGATGACTCCTGTTGTGATATTGGGCGTTACAAAAATAAATTGATTGATTTATTATACTCCAGTAATATACAGTATGCTTCTCTAAACATAAAAACCAGACCTTCTATGTGCCATCTGTGTTTATTCTCCACGTTTGCACTTTTCGAAAAAATGTAATAACATTCCTGGTATTGAACTTTAAATTTTGTTCGAATGAGGACCAACTCACAAAATGACTCTTAAGTGCATTTATTTCCATAACCGTTTGATAAAAAAGGGTTACACAGGCTTTTTAAAATAACATGAAAAAACAACTTGTTCGGAAACACAACACACAAAATGCTAGAGTCTACTTCTTTAACGTACACACACGACACTTTTGCATAAGTTTAATAAGTTTGAAACTACATAGGGCTAGAGCTGTGCAGCATATATGCATAATATTGCTAAATAGAGCTCGGGTTTGCATAGGTTTTTAAAGGGAAACATGCTGAAAGGTCACAAAGCAACACCGTAAAGCAGCAATACTATTAAAAATAACCTCAAGTTCATTCTTTTCGTTACGTGGGCATCAGTGGTTCATCACCGAGCTACAGATTTTATACATATATCAAAGTTATGGCACGGAATACATTGGATTAGATAAAGCTTTAAGGCAAAGGTACCTGCGTGCCCTCAGTATTAAGATTCTTACATTCTTAAAAAGGTGCTAGATATAAAATATTTACACAATGATTAGCGTTTGAAGACCTGTGTAAAGTGACACCTCTTCATGCGAACCGGACCATTTACTTAATAGGTGGCCGCGTAGTAATACAGTATCGTAATCTTACAACCAACCAGTGGTTAACGAGAGACATTTGCTTCTAAACAAGAGAAGAACAAGAAAACTATGAAAAACAAGCCTCAAATATAATAAATTGTTGCACATGCAGCCATCGGCACAGCCCAGACGTAATGTAGGCATGTTTTTGAAGCTTTTATGCATCTTTTTAGTGAGTTTAGACACTTAGATGCTCAAGTAACTTGCAATAAGATAAATTTGTTAGAATGTATCTGTTTGCATGCATCTGTATATGCGACTTTGGTCAGGGGAAGTCCATTTAAAGATGCCAAACGTCCCATTTAGAGCCAGACGAGTGTGAAAAGATGTGCTTCATACAAGTATATTTCCCCTTGAAATTGAGCAGATAAGTAAAATTATCTGCCAATGGAACATGTGTTTTGTCACTTAAAATCTGAAAATTATACTTATTGCACTTAAAACCTGATAATAGATCTAATTTTCCTGTTAGTAAGTTGCTTTTTTCTTATTTTAAATGCAACAAGTCTTATTCCATTGGTAGAATTCTTACTTGACTCCAATAAAAGGTCAATATACTTACCAATATATAATTTTTTTGCAGTGTTTACATTTAATAATATCATTACATAAACACTGCTGGACGTACCAAAATGCAAGATGTATATATAAGATGTAAGTCTATAAGATTTTATAAAGTGTAAGCGTCATGTTATCTTTGGTCAAATTAACTTTAAGGTGACATTATGGCATTGTATTGTTGTCACTGAAATGATGACCACAGAGGACTCTAAAATGTAAAATATTGTATGCTGATGTTATAGTGTATTATCATGAGTGAGCAAGAAAACAAAGTTGTTCCAGAATTGTTCGTTTTACTTTTGTTGATAGTGTTTTGGGGTAAAAAGCTAGAGATGTTGTCACCTTTAATCAGCAAAGTATAACATTTTCCATAAAGTCCACTTTCAGCTAGTGTGTCCCGATACCATTTCCCCCCATTGGATCCGATAACGATACTTGGGCTCAGAGTAGTCAACGAAACCGAGGTACCAGTCCGATACCACTGTGTGAATAAAAATGATAGTAAAGCCTGTAAAAAGATGCCAAAACATACAGCACATGGCTCATTTTGCATATTAAAGTCACTCTGCCAATGTTCTGTTTCCACTCTAAAGATTAAATGAAGGCTACACAGCAAACACAAATGTATATGCTGCGATTATAAGAGGTCTGCAGAGCCCCACAAAATCACAACATGGTATCGGATAGGTTTTGTTTCAGGTACTCGCCGATATGATACCTGAAAAATCTGTATGAGAACATTCCTAATTTCAACATTCAAAATAGAACTTTTTCCATTAAGGCGAGACACTGCAGGCGAATAGGAAAAAAAATTGAATTGAGTGATATAAATTTGAAACTTATGCTGTGTATTACCAACATAAATATGAGGCAAAAATGTATTGGAAGTTTTCTGTCATTTTATGTTTTCATATAAAACTAGGTATTATTGGGCTTAGGCTAAATAATGGATAGAGCCTCACTGCAGGGGGGCTCCAAAGATTGTCTACATAACAAGTACTTAAAATGATTTGGAATTTGAAATGAAATATTGGTATTTTTCTCCATATAATACGTTGAATCAGTATTTATCCCACTGTAATGATTATTTTTAATGATTTAAATGTGTATGTATAACAAAAAACATGGCACATTCTCATCAATAATGTTAATGTGCATTGTTGGGGATCTGTAGGAGGGCCCTGACCAAGCATTGGACTTTGGGAATAACTGATTCATGTTTTTTATTTTGTTGCTATATTAGATGCAAGGATTTGTTCATAGGGGATTTAAGATATTTTGGTTCGTTTTTGAATAATTTAGTTATTAGTGAATGAATGTGTAAAACTTCTAGGGTTCATAACTCAATAAACCAGGCTCGGACTTAAATATTGAACAATCCCTCTGAACAAACCTTCAAAAAGCACAAGACTGGAAAGTTTGGAGTCTGTCGATGCTACTTAAGTGGAAATGTTGTCACCGCAATGTGAGAAAATGGTCCTTGACTTGCCCATTCCCCATGCAGCTCTTTTGAGAAACGTTCATTCAGTGCAACATTTACTCTCCTTATTGTCAAGAGGAGGCCATTTACTTGTTCCTAGGTGAAAAGTTGCAGCGTCTCGCCTGAAGCTAAACTTGATTTGGCCAGTGTTGCCGTGGCTACACGCTAAAGTCAACAGTAGCGTGAAAAGGGAAATTACGGGAGCGCGTTTGAGGGCGTGGAGGCGTTTCAGAAGGTGTGAAGAGCAGCGCGGATAAAAACAAGTGGCCTCCAGCCGCCTGGTTAAATGGGCTGTAAAAAAGGTGCTGCGTCCGGGATGTTTTCTTTTTCTTTTCTTTTTTTCACTCCGAGTTTTACAGTTCAAAGTGTTGGCATCGGAAAGACACAGAGAGGCCAAGGAAACGCCAAAGAAGACACTCCACTGCTCACTGTGAAGGGCTAGTTGGCCGTGACGAGACAAAGCAGCGCTGTAGCCTTTGGATAATTGAGGAAAAAGAGGAAGGATGTGTGTTTTATTTAAAGATTCAATGGGTCTCAAACTTTCGGATTTAGATATGGCATACTCCGCAAAAACGGCAACTGAATGTGTTTTGGAACATCATTTTTGTATTTGAGCAATGTCACTATGCCCGAATATGAATTAATTTGATGCCCATGTTTTAAAGCCCTATACTTGAATTAGGGATATCGGATGGGGATATCTGAGCCAATCCAGGAAACAATACAATACCGGCTATAAATTCAAAATATCCAATACTGTCACCAACTTAATCTAAGGGAATATGGAGTATGCTAATGCTAGCTTCAACCAATCAACCATATTTATAATACATTAATGATCAGATCACTTTATGCTGGAGTCTTTGATGTTATTGTGACAAGGACAAGTCCCTTTTTCACTCACCGCAAACCAGTTTCTTTACATAAACAACAACAAATATGTCATCTACAAACATACTATTGGGAGAATCTCACAGTATCGGTTGGTATCAAGTATTGGTGGATACTCAAACCCCAAGTATCGGTATCGGAAGCAAAAAAGCTGGATCGGTGCATTTCCTGTAGTCCAGCTGTGACAACCATTATACCATTATCGTCCCATCATTTATTGTCTGATTCTACCAACAAGATACAAGTTTAAAAATGGTGTCTGTGGTTGTATTAAACATGTTGAAAGGACAGCGTTTGGTTGTGTTTCTTTGAGGCAGGTGCAGTCGGTCAGAGCCTCAGTGGGAGCTGGACTCGTGCCCTCAGCGCATGACGGGGATAAAGGATGAGGTCACCGTTATCTCAGCGATGACCATCCATCCTCCCAGTCCGAACAAGCAGTCGAGAAATAATATATCTAATGTTCCTACAATGTTATAGCGATGTACCGTTGGATTCAATTCTGTTCATTGATTTGATTTATGTGAGGTTTGTGCAGGTTTGACGAAAACGTAATAAAATCATGGTATTTCAAGGTTTCAAATTGAATCAAATGGAGAAACCGTTTTAGCGGAGTCATAGGACACAGTCATAGGAAGATATAACTTTTTGGCTTTTACAGGAAATGGACAGAATAAGTCAAACTTCTATACATAAGAAAAAGGTTTTGACAATATAAACCGTGTTAGTTCATTAGTGTCTGCTTTGTTATGAAAGTGAAAAGACAGAGGGATATGAAATTAGAAAGGATTAGGACCTGTAAGCTATTGTTATTTGTTTGATCATTTTTTGATTGTCTGTTAAGTATATTTCATGTACTCAGAGACTGTTCAGAACATGTCTCTGTACATTGTCCCTTAAATAAAGACTACACTTGAGAGAATGCTGTTGAAGATTTTTCATTACAGCACAGCAATAAGTAATAGGATGGAAATAGCATATACTTAAAGTGTAATAATGTGAATTTTCGGGAAATTGCATGTAAACAGGTGATACATCTGTTTGTTTGTTTTTTATCCCTCCCTTGACCAGTATAAAGACTATAAATTACCAAGAAAAAAACAGCATCTTACCGAATGCTCACAAGTTGAAGAAACAAAGTGGGAAAACACTTACTCTTTCACCTACTGCCAATCGTAGGCAAAGATTCTTCACTGGCGCTGACGAAGCTCTCTGGATGAAGAGCGAAATGTCCTACACTTCAACTGCAGAGTACAGATGAAGACTGAAGAATCTTTGCCTGTGATGGACCACACCTGTACGACTGGGAGCTTACATTGACCTACTGCCATTTGCTTCGACAAATGCTACGTTCTGGCTGTATTTCCAACCAATAAAAAATACAGAGGCATGGAGAGGAAATCTACACATAAGGAGGCCCAAATATACAGATAAATAACTGCTAACCATCATGCTAATGTTAGCATCAAATGCTACATGCTAGCGGGTAGCTTTGAGTGCCAGTTGTTTTTAATACTGTCAGACAATCTACCTAATCTTGTAAAGTAAGAATGTGTCAAAACATTCATAAAGGGCACCATTTGACTCTCCTTTATTGGTGCAGTGCAAAAAGTACTTGAGAAATAAGTATTTGTGCACTTAAAATTTGAAAATAAATCAAATTTTCTTGAAATCAGACACTTTTTCTTATTTTAAGAGCAAAAATACTTGTTCTATTGGCAGTGTGTGCTGTATATGCTCATCATTCACCAGGAAATGTCAAAAAAGCGTTTAAAAAAATGTGATTACCACAACAAGCTTCGAGACCACGCCCCCTAGAATGACAACGTGTCATACTAGGGGGCGTGGCCTAGTGAGGGGGGTGGAAGCTCGTTATGGAAATCACTATTTTCACTCTTTTTGGGTATTTTCTATAAGCATAATTACTAGACACAAATAAAGTTGAGTCAAAATTTGCAGATTGTCCGGTAGAAGTGACAAACCGGCACTCAGAGCTAGCCACTAGCATGTAGCATGAAGCTAACTTTAGCAACCCTTTGTTCCTCTTCATGTCTCGGTGTCTTTATTTGGTTGAAAGTACATCCATAATTCAGGATTTGCTAAAGTAGTTGGAGCATTTGGAAAGTTTCAATATTTCCGTGCTTTGTTTTCATCCTCTCTGTAGCCATCCTTCACCATATTATGTCTGATAAAATAAAGAGCAACCAAAGGAAAAGCATTTATATTTTGGTTACAGCTGGTGGTGCAACTGCTAAAATAAGAAGCTGCAGCCATGTTTTTTTGGCTTTTACGAAACGTTACCTCAAAAACATACATTCATTTAAAAGGAAATGTGTAGCTTCATGATCTCGTATGCCATTTGTGGAGATACCGGTGCGGCAGAGGGGCCCAAGTGCCGTTGGTGCTGGTCCTCATGTGGGCGGCGGTCCCTGGTAGCGCAGCATGAGGTTGAAGGACCGGGCGAAGTTGTTGGACAGCGAGCAGGAGCTGGACTCATCGGCGAGAGGCAGCATGAAGGCCAGCAGCAGCAGGGCCAGGAGCAGGAGCCAGAGCGGCAGGGCCATGCAGCACACGCGGTACAAGAGACCAGGCTTCTGTGGAAAAATACAAGCTCAGTGGATAAAAGGCAATAAATCCACCTTAATCTTTATAAAGGTGGATTTTTTTTTGTCTCTGTAGGACTTGGTGAGGTAAGTTCATTAAATGTTGTTTCTGTCATCTAGGCATATAGATATTTTACTTTTTAGGTAGGAAAAAAGTTTTGCATGAGGACTGTCATGATTTTGAAGGGCAGTTCTTTCTGTACGCAGCAGTGGGAATTATGTGTAAAAAAAAGTACTTAATGGCACGCTTACAAATCAATGGTGCTGTGATAAACATGCTCAATGCAGAACGGCTCCAGTGATGATTTGTGAACTTTGAAAGTGTGGAGAACAGTGCTACAGAACAATAAAACATGCAGGAAGCCCAAAACAGAGTACTTCATACTGCAGAAGGTGAAACCACCAACAGAATGACTCAAACTTGCTTGAAGGAAGTGGGGGGCAATGCTCTGACATGGTTTAAAGCTCAAAAAATGTACTAATCATTAACGGTGGTGCAGCAGTTTGTGCAAACATTCCTTGGCTGGAACAATTCACAGGGACAACCTTTTTTGAGATCAAAGCAGCAAACTTGTCTGAAAGACTGGCGAGTTTGCAGCCCTGGAGCTGGGCCCTGGAAGTATTCCCAGGTGGGAAATGGAAATGTTTGTAAAGGGCTTTTGACAAAAAGGATCCCCAAAATTAAAAGTAGTTTACTTAAATTGGATGTACTTGCTCTAAAAGTTAAAATTATCACAAAATATAAACATTAATTGTGATATCCCCTTTTTTTGTCTTTTCTACATGCTTTGTACTATCGTATTTTCCGGACTATCAGTCGCTCTGGAGTACAAGTCACACCAGCCAAAAAAATGCATAATGAAAAAGAAAAAAAAACATATAAAAGTGGCCACACACTACAGGATTTTGAATCTTTTGAGATTTAAAATCTGTGCACAGCCCACACACACTTAAGGACACAAATGAGGAGTCCCACGACAGATTATGGCATGAGAGAAAGTTTGTATTGAGCCATGCCTCCTCAGACTCTGAAACTAAAAATCTGTAGTGTGTGGCCAGCTTAAGTCGCACTGGACTATAAGTCACTTTTTTTTCATTTTTTTTTTAAATAAAATCCGAGACCAAGAACAGACATTTCATCTTGAAAGGCAAGTTATAATAATAGAATAGAGAACAGGCTGAATAGGTGTATGGTATGCTATGGTTATTCAGCTACATGAAGCATAAAAAACAAACTGAATAGGTGTCTGTTATGTTAACGTAACATATTAATAAGTTGCACCTGAGTATAAGTCGCACGACCAGCCAAACTATGAGAAAAAGTGTGTATTTTCTAGTCCAGAAAATACGGTACACGTTTAAGTCACAGTAATTGGTACACCATGTCCTTGTTTTCTTTAGTTGCTGAAGTGCAGTTTGTTAGTGAGGACTTGGAGTTAGAAAAGCTTGTGAAGGAAATGAAAATATCCTCGCGACGAGAAGCGTCTCAACCACCCACTCAACACTAAAGCAGAATCATGTCCACAGCACGGAGCCGAGCCCCGGCCTGATCCCTCCCCACACCAGGGCCACTTGTGAGGCTGTGAATCATGTTCACCACCTACACCCATCGCTCTGCGTCAGCAACAAACTAACACATTCAAAATCACAATATGAGTCAAAGTTGGCACCAAACTATTCAGAAATGTTTGTCAAAGTCACAGTTTTTGATGTGTATTGAAAAGTAAGTTATGTTAAAAATAGACTGGATTACTGTCTAGGGCTGCTCAGTCGTCTGGACATGAATTATTAAAAAATTATAATTTAAAAAGGTATGCCTGATTATTTCCTTGTAGTGGTACAAAATGTGTTTTGTCCTCCTGTAGTAGTATACAGTATTGTAACCTCAGATATTGTGGAAATAATGCTGTACATATAAATATAAATATTGCCTCGGACTGTTGCCTCCGCGACCCGACCCCGGATAAAGCGAAAGAAAATGGATGGATGGATGGATAAATATAAATCATTTGTAAACATTTCATGAGGTTGCAGGCTACTTTACAAGCTTTTTTGTGAAAGTGACCTGAAAAAGTGACTCTGCAAGTTGTGAAACTCATCTCTGAAGATGAGTTTCACAACTTGCAGAGAAAGTTGAGAAATGGGTAGAAATCCCATTTCTCATTCTTAATCAAAGTTAAGAATGAGTTTGGACACAACAATTTAATTTAAGATAAGATAAGATAGTTTTTTATTGATCTCACAATGGAGAAATTTACTTGTCACAACAGCTCTTAGGACAGTATCACACAGGGGGGTGCACAAAGTCAGGAAAAGTGTCATCAAAGAAGCAAAAGCAACAGGTAATAGTAATAATAGTAACAATAAAATAAAATCGAATAAAGATAGTCTCTTAGCGTCTCTCTGTAAATAAACTGTACAAACATCTCTTAAGCACTAAATAGATTAAATAAAATAACTCTAGGCCGAATTGTATGAATGGAGTTATCATTGCAGGTGATATTACTCGCTCCCTTTCATTGTTTGTAATCCAAAAATTCAGGTAAAGGGCCTTCCAGCTAATTGCAAAGAATATGGTATTAGTCTAAAGGTGCTATAGCTAATTTTTTACCTTTTTAGTCAAAATGTGACGAAATAGGTATTCTTACCGTCACGGCCGTCCTTCGGAGTCAATATGTGACGAAAAAGGTAAACCCCTTTTCGTCACATATTGACTACTGTATTTGGGTTGACCATACACAACATCAACAAATCATGATACAAAGACTTCATGCATCAGGCTTGTTTTTCCCCACAAGTTACTACTTTTACACATACTTTTATGGGTCAAAAATATTTACTGGATTTAAATTGATGACTGTCTGATCTGAATCTTGATTTTAAAAACAACTCCACTTATCTAATCACTGCAAAATTGCGGCTAGACATTTTCCACAGACTGCAGGGTTCACACAGAGGGAAACTGGTGAGTCACGATTTGAAACGAGAAAAAAAGAAAAGTCACAGAGTTAGACAGAAGCCAAACACAGGACGGGGGCAGGTCTGTGTCGGGTTACTGGTCTGTGGAGGCCGGAGCGAGTGCCCTGATGTTACTGATTAACTGAGCAGGAAGTGAGACAGACCAAACCACCGCAAACAGAGTGCAAAGGTAAAGCTGGGTTTCACCTAAAGGACAACACACAATGGGACGACCTACCAGAGGGAACTGCTACAAACAGGACTGACCTGCACTAGTTTATATTGATATATTAGTTACAATTTGTTCAGAGGGGATTTTGGATAGTTTGTTTAGTTTATGAATGAACTAGTTATTAGTGAAACTGTCTTAAAGTCCTGGACCTGTGGGATCTGGGTCTAAAACTGTCTAAAAGTCCTGGACCTGAGGGATTTGGGTCTAAAACTGTCTAAAAGTGAAAAATTTGTGAAAATCTGTAAAAATTCTAATTTTGCCTTGTTTTTCAGGGTTCAAAACTCAAGCTAGGAATTAGATATCGAAAAATCCTTCTGACGAAACCTTCTAAATATAAAAAAGACTGGACACTTTGTAGCCTGTAGGTGCAACTAAAGCTGAGATGTTTTTGCCATAATGTGATACAAATTACAGTTACAATACAGAAGTTCCAATTTCCCACATAATTCTCTGGGGAAACACTACTTATTGTAAAGAAGTCGCCATTTATTTGTTCCTAGATGAAAGTTTAAAGGTGAAGAGAGCAAACTGGCCCCAAAAAACTGTTATTCCTGCAGTGTCTCCCCTTAACTCATTGACTGCCAATGACGTCTATAGACGTCAATTAGGTTTTTTGATGGGGCAGGGTGGAGAACGATCTGACGGAGCTTGTGTAAAAAAATCAGGCCTCTAGACAGAAAGGGACTGATTCTGTACATCGCAAAAGTACACCCAGCAGCTGCCGCGCTGCTGCCAGGCGCTTTCTCCCTCAACAGCAGCGCAGTGAAGAGACGGAGAGAGAGAGGGAGAGAGAGAGGGAGAGATAGAGGGAGAGAGAGAGAGAGAGCAGTGAGAGATGGGGAGCAGAGACAGACAGAGAGAGAGAGAGAGAGAGAGAGAGAGAGAGAGAGAGAGAGAGAAGGGCCACGTGTTATTAGCGCAGAGTGTTTACATTCAGCAGCGGGGGCAGGGCAGAAGAGACAGAGAGAGAGAGAGGGAGAGAGAGAGAGAGAAGGGCCACGTGTTATTAGCACAGAGTGTTTACAGCCTGACACAGCCGTGCTGGAGCGGGGGCAGGGCAGAAGAGACGGAGAGAGAGGAGCCAGCCCCGTGTGTTTTCTGTCCTGTGTCCCCTCCCCACTTGCAGTTTCATTCTTTTCAGACTTGTGCTCAAATATATTATACCCAGTGCAAAAATATACCACTAAACAATATTCTCTTCGAAATGTAGAAGTTGTGGTTGTTTTGG
>OMNZ01092585.1:0-17435 GCA_900303255.1 Lesueurigobius sanzi
AGTTGAAGTAACTTGAGTTACTTCAATTGTAATAACTAATATATTACTGTATTTTGTTTAAGTAATATATTATATTCCTCAGTTACTGACAAAAGTAATATATTTCTGTAACTAGTTACTTTTGTAATGAGTTACTCCCAAAACTGCAAACAGGCAATGCTTTTACAACAAAAGTGGGTGGGGCAAAATAAGGGTAATGGGCTATATGCACAGAGAGCCCATGTGACCAACTTCCTGAGTCGAGAGCCGGAGGCGAACTTCCGCCCCGCATCAAATTGCATTGAATTCTTAGCAGGTCTCAGACAAATACAAACATATCTGAAGATAACCTGGTGGACAGCGGTTTACTGATACGATGTGACGAGCAGCTGGTTAAAAACATTGCGTGGGATGTGAAAACTGGCCTGGAGGAAACGTCAGTGTTCGAGGTAGGAACTTTTATCTCAGAGCTAATGGCTAGAGTTCAATAGAAACAATATAAAATTTAAACAACTAAATAAAAATGAAACTGCAGACAGGCCACTTCTTTACTGTGCAGCTTGTTAAAAAAAATTGTAGTTTAATTTTTCATTTGGTGTTAGCCGTTAGCTTCGAGGCATAAACACCTCTGGTTATGAGAACACACGTTCCTTCCAGGGAAGTGGTTACATCCGACGTAATGTTTTTAACCAGCTGCTCGTCACATGGTATCAGTAAATCGCTGTCCTCAAGGTTATCTTCAGATATGTTAGTATTTGTCTGAGACCTGCTAAAAATTCAATGCAATTTGATGCGAGGCGGAAGTTCGCCTCCGGTTCTCGACTCAGTAAGTTGGTCACGTGGGTTCTCTGTGCATATAGCCCATAGTCCTGGTTTTAGATCTGGTCAGATATTTTTAGGTGCTACTCTGCATGAAACGTTTGAGAACCACTGTTCTAGGATAGAACCCTTAAAGCTGGAGATATAGTGTAATTCCTTTTCTCTTTTGATGTTGTAAACGTTGACAGGTGCTAGAGGCCAATCAACTACAAGGAGGTGTGGAGCTGTTAGAGGCGCGGCCTGAGCACCTGAGCAGCAGTGACCTCCAGGACCTCCAGGTATCAAATAAATCCAGCTAATCCAGTCTGTCCAATAGTATGCATCATCGTCTTGCCGCCCCTCCCCCGTACTGTGATTGGTCCCCAAAGATTTCGGCCTTGGATTCCAGGCTGTTGAGCTGTTTGAAAAGATTCGAGCGCGAACAGCATGGGTATTCCCAGGCTACTATATAGCGATCGCGGCATTTTAAAGGGTGTCCGAATGTCCAGAGAGAAAAGAGTAGTGCATTCAAAATGTCATGAATCTTGACAGCGACAGATCTTTGAACTGGACTCAATACGGATGAATGTGTTTCAGAGCTGTGTTGTGGATTATTTCTGAATAAACCATTTAAAGGAGACATATCATGCTAAATTGAGCTTTTAACCATGTTATAATATTGTCCCCTCGTCAAAAACAGACCTGGAGATGTATTTCACTTCATTCACGTAGTTTTGAATGAATCCTGTTTGCATTGATCTGTTCATATCGACTTCTGCAGCGCTTTGTTTTCTACTTCCTGGAACAATTACATCATTGTTCAAACCCCCAAACTGTCTGTCTGTCTGTCTGTCTGAGCCGTTCTGTCTCATAGCGTCGACATAGCAACAACGGGGTGCTACTAGCCACATGTTTAAATCAAAGGAAAACGTTTTTTTACCATGTGGTTCCCACTGTTGGCTGCAGGGGGCGATCCAGGACAAATCCTCATCAGCCCCGGTACAAGTATTTACGAACATCATGTCATTTTCAACTCCCGAGGAAACTCCCTGTAGCTGCTGTTGTTTGTGTGACACATGCAGTGCGGCATAAGCTGCTGTTTGTCCGGTAAAAACCATAACAATCAGTCTCTGGTGATAACGCACTGGTTCATGTTTACCTTTTAGGAAGCATCAACAGGTTTGGAAGCCTCTTGTATCTTTTGTCCTGCTGCTCCTTGTGCAGATTAATCCAAAACTCAACAGAGAAGAGGCCCCCAAACTCCCATGTTTCTATTCCTCTACATTTCACCTCTACGTGGCCCAACTTTTTTTTTTAACAAACAGCGCACCACAATGATGTCATCATCTTGCATGTGTGCAGGTGCAGTTGTGATTGCAGGTCAGCAGGGGGCAGTGAATATGCGCTTTCGTAATTATCCAAAAATATATATTTAGGATTGTTTTGAAAATACCATCAAACAAATAATCGTCTGAATAATCGCGATTTCAATTATGACAAAAATAATCGTGATCATTATTTTTTCTATAATAGAGGAGCCCGAGCTTCTCCTCTCAGGCAAAACAATCCAAGCTGCTTTTTTAATGTATGAAAAATCCATATTGAACAAAACTTGTCCATCCATCCCTCCATCTTCTTCCGCTTATCCGTTGCCGGGTCGCGAGGGCAACAGTCCAAGCTGCCCGTGTCTCTTGGCACCAGTCCCTTATGGCTCCTCCTGCAGGTGGTGGGTCCACAGGAGCACGGCCTCACGACGCCCTTCTCTGGGCTTCTGAACCGCTCTTAGTCTGACCCGTCACCTAGGACCATTTTGTCATGGGAGACCCTACCAGGAGCATAATGCCCCAGACAACAGAGCTCCTAGGATCATTCGGGTGCTCAAGCCCCTCCACCATGATAAGGTGATGGTTCGAGGAGGGGAAACTTGTAACAAAACAAAACTTGTATGACTAACATATTTCCATAAACATTGAACAATCACTTGAATGTATGTCTTTGTTGCAGAATTTCATTATTAGCAGAGTTTAGTAGATGTACAGTAGTGCATTCTGTTGACATTCCGGACACGCAGCCCACTGCCCTCCTCGTCACATGTCACTGTGGCACTTGGGCAGTCACATGAACTGTGGCGAGGAGAAAGTAGGGAGCTATATATCCGAATCGTAAACAAAATGAGTGAACTATATAGTCTACTACATTGTGCAGCCTTGGTCTCTACAGCTTACAAATAAGTATTGTAAAGAGGTAGGGACCGAAATCAAGCTGGTATTATTGTGATTTCCCTCTGTCTCCCAGATCTCCGTGCTGATGGGGGAGCCGTTTTTCAGTAGTAACCTTCTCCCTTGGCACTCTCTGTATTTTTGGTACTGCCGCACTGCGCTGGCCTCTCGCCTCAGCCCTGACGCCGCCATCTTGCCCCACGCGGCCAAACTGCACATGGTGGCTGTGGAGTTTGAGGTAAGGCGTCATAGAACACCACGTTGTCTGAAGAGTTGTTGTTGTAATATTTGTGAAAGTGTGGGTCTTGTTTTCTCAGAACCTGTGGAGGATACGAGCGCCTTGTGGAACATGTGAAGGCTTCGATGTCGCAGCCATGGATGAGATGATCCAGGTGTGGGTTCATACTCGCTCGGATGGTGCATGTGTACATTCTAGAATTTGAATTCATATAATAATTTTCAGCTGCCATTGTAACTTTATGAGAGATCCACGTATATTACAACCATATAGTTTTATATTAACGTTTGGGTCCACAAATTTGCCCGATTAATCTTGGGGCTGAAAGGTCCTATATCATACAAAATATTTTTGTTGTTGTTGAGCTTTTATCCATGTTATAGTAGAAATAACCTGCTTCTAAAAGCTACATGTAGGGATCTATTAAGCACATGCCACAGAGGTTCACAAATATAATGAGCTGGATAATAGTAAAGAAACAACCACTGGGGAATTATGCACAACATGGATTTGCAATTTAAGGGTTAAAATTGCTTTCTCCCAGTACACCTGTGTAGGTTCTCAGTCGTACAGGAGTTGTCCATCGTAAGCGAAGATTCTTCAGTCTTCATCTGTACTCTGTAGTTGGAGTGTGCATCTCCATCTCAAAGCCACCAAGCACTCAATTGAGGACAGTGAGGTTAAGACTTTAACAAAAGAAAATAGATGGTTTGAGAGAGGAGTCAAAGAAGCCATATTTGTTAAAAAAGAGAATCTTTCCATGAATCACAATGGAGGCCTCAGGTTTAATCTAGACCTAGTCCACAACAACATCCTCAGACAGAAACCAAACCAAAGTCATGCTAATGAACTAAGAGAGGTGGGGCTTAGAGGTCAACGCCTCCTACTGGTTTCGCCTTAAGAGACCCACGGCCGTGCCAAGTTTCACATCTCATTTCCTGACAAAGCTTTTTGGACAACGAGCAAAACGTCCTACACTCCAACTACAGAGTACAGAGGAAGACTGAAGAATCTTTGTCTACGATTCTCCCAGTACAGATGCCAAATTGAGGGTACAAAGGCTCATTGGATACGCCCTAGTGTCCGTCACCCAAAAACAAAACATACCTGTTTTATCAAACAGTACATGTTTGCTAGTACATCTTTTGTTTAGTGTTAATTTCATGAACGAACGTATTTGATCCAAATTTTAGACAATAAAATTGGATTATAGCTAAATATAATGAAGTTATTGATTAAACCTTAAACTTAAGTCTCCAGATATTTTCGTCAACTAATAAAAACTAATGAAAAGGAGGGACTAAAAACATCTAAACTTCCAATAACACCATGCGAATGTCCCATATGAATTAACCATTTAACTGCCAAATGTATTTTAGCCATAGAGAACAACAGATAAATGTTTTACCAGTTCCTCTCACATCTCCAAGTTAGACCTAAACGTTCACCCATCCATGAAGCAGTGCACATCTGAATATTGAAAAGAATAAGTTAATGTAGGATGCGTAGAATGTTAATGTCTGTATTAATGTCACAATAACACAACTTAATAAAGCTATGATATTTGTGCTCAGAGGTCGCTGGATTTCCGGGAGTCCCGCGAGGCCGAGCCCCACTCACTTTGGGAGTACCCATGTCGCGCTCTCACTGCCAGCGCTGCAGTTATGACGTTTGACTTTACACAATGTGTTCCACAGAAGCCCATCATCAGTCAGGGCTCCCTGCCTTTCCTCAGGTAAAGCAAAGTCATCCAGAGGCCTTGTGTCTCTTTAAAAACTTGTTTTTTAGCTTTCAAACATTCTGTTTCCTTATCAAAAACATCCTTGGGTTCACTTTATTCATGCAAATTAGAGTAATCCAGTTTAATTTCGTAATTTATTCTTCTATTGCTGAAGCTTTGTGTATTTTTTTTGTTTTATTGGCAGGCTACACAGTGATGGTATCAATACTGTCACATTTGTCACATTGTATAGTCCCACCTATTTTTGACTGCGTTTCCATTTTTTTTAATTCGCATAATCCTGGAATTGACCTGGAAAATTAGTTCAAGTAAAGACTGGGAACATTATTTCAAATTTTCAAACTAAAAATATCAATGCTGTATATATTGGCTACGATAATACATTACATGTCTAGTTTAAAAGAAATGCTGTGGTTGACATTGGTGTGTGTCACAGGAGCGGCCGGTGCCACGGCGTCGTGATGTGGATGGAATACCATTTAACTGAAGAGGTTACTGTCAGCACTGGTTTGGCTGGACCCATTAATGAACAGGTACAGCCTTCTCCGCGTAGGGGTGACAGTGGTGCAGGTGGTAGATCGGGTCATCTCACATTGTCATTGTGTCCTTGGGCGAGACATCTCACAGTGCCTCCAGTGTCTGCGTGCACTGGTGTATGAATCAGAGTGGTTCCTCTCTGTAAAGCGCTTTGAGTGCCTAATGTAGGT
Source organism: Lesueurigobius sanzi (assembly GCA_900303255.1). Taxonomy (NCBI): domain Eukaryota; kingdom Metazoa; phylum Chordata; class Actinopteri; order Gobiiformes; family Gobiidae; genus Lesueurigobius; species Lesueurigobius sanzi. The sequence continues at coordinate 5,683 of OMNZ01092585.1, forward strand.
GGAAAAGCGCTACATAAGTTGGGACCATTTTGAATCAGACATTCTTGGAGGAAAAGACACTAGCAAGTTCCTACACTGTCTGAAGCACTGTTTACTCAAGGGGCTTTGTTTCTACATATTCTCATGATTAGAACCGATCACCGTTACTATAAAATTTAGTTTATTCCATGTTTTATTCATTTCTGGAGCTGTCAAATCTAAAATCATAAAAAATGTAAATTGAGTGACATGAATATGAAACCTATGCTGTATATTACTGACAAAAATATGAGAAAAGAATGTAAGTTTTTTGTCATTTTTTATGTTCATATGAAAAATAAGTTTTATTTTGTTCATATACTGCATTAGTAACAAAGATTTGTTCAGAGGAGATTTGGGATATTTTGCTTAGTTTTTGAATAAACTAGTTAATAGTTATTAATGAATGAATCTGTAAAAAGTCAAATTTTGCCCTGTTTTTTGGGGGTTCAATACTCAATAAATCAGGCTTGGAATTACATATTGAAAAATACCTCTTAACAAACCTTCTAAATTGTTAAGTCCAAGAGCGTAAGGAGTATGTAGGAGCTACTAAAGTAGAGATGTTGTTACAAGAGTATAAGAAAATGCTTTTTGAGAAAGTGGCCTTTGAAGTTACAATTTTCGGTGTAAATCTATGGAGAAATGTTGAATCAGTGCAATAATTACCTTTATTGTGAATATTTGGCAATTTATTTGTTTCTAGGTGAAAGTTTGTATGTTAAAAGATAACTGGCCCATAAATCTGGAAAAAAAAGAAAGTCTTTTGCCTGCAGTGTCTCCCCTTAATGCCTAACTGCTTGTGTTGCAGGGGAAGTGTGAGTGGAGCCCACATCAGAAGCAGGCAGTGTTCTTCTTCAGCTCTCCGTGTGACACAGCAGCAGATGACAGCGCACAGGTGTCCTACACTTTCACCTTTGAGCCCAGCGCAGGAGACATCCACATGGACTTCAGCGTTCAGTCTCCCCACGAGCAGCCAGGGAGCCACCTCAGATGCTAGTGCTCAGGACATTTCCACAAAACCACAATAAAATCTGTTCATTTCAAAATATAATGGACTATTCTGTATTATGTGACCAACTTTTTTTAAATAAAATGAAGTTACAGATGTGCGTTTCTAGTTTCTTTGCATTGTGACCCAAATTGATGATTTAATGATTTTAAGTCTCAGCCACGAGTCAAAACGCGCCGGCGTTAAAATAAACACATACAGTAGCAGCATTACTTGAGTGCCTTGGATTTCTTATTTGTAAATTACATAATTTCCTTTGCAGTTTTTATCATATGCATACAATTTTACACACCCATACTAAATACACACACATATTGGGTATTTTGTCAAAATCATGCAGCTCTATTAGTGATGAAACCTCATCTGCTATGCAACTGTGACTGATAGATGTAATGTAAAGAGCTTTGGGAATCATAAATTCTATCTCTATTATCAGTATTTAGCACAGGTTTTACACTAGTTGGTGGACGTCGTCCCATTTAAACAGCAAACTTATCAATAAATTGCTCAAAATAATTAAGGAACAAAGTGCAGAGGAATACCATTTGAGCAACAAAAACATATTTCTGTTTAATCGACATTACGACGGTATTTTACAGAACCAGTGACTTTCAGGCGTAAAAAAAGGAATGCAGAAGATAGTGGTTTAAGCGGTGTCCGTGAGAGTGCTGCTCTCCAGCACGATCTTCTCTCCTGGCTTGAATGCAGGCATGCCTGCGTAAGGGCAGCTCGCACAGCGGAAGGCATCTCCGAGGTAACACTATGATGACAACAGGGAAGCAGAGGGGTATTATTATAGCAATAAGATTTCCTTGAAGTGTTAACTGTGTGTCAGAATTTGTAATAAAAATGTTTATGGTGTGGAACTGAACCAGCTCACGATGTACTCACACTTCCACATGCAGACTTTGGTTGATTACTTTTCTGTTGTCCTCGGCTTTCCTGGTCCAGCTCCTCTGCCAGTCCACATGAGCTGATAAACAATATAGTATTGTCAGTTCAAAGCAGAAATTACATTTTCCTACCATCATCAATGTCTTTCATATTCCAAAACCTAAAAGGGGTTTGCCAGCAAAATGTATTCAGGCAAAAGTGGTCACACTTTGATTAATTGTGACGGTCCATGAAAATCTATTCTAGCGATTCACCAAAGTACTGGCCACGAAAGGACACCAGCTCTACTCTCTATGTTCTCTGAAAACAGATGATCCGTCATGTGCACCCAACACCATCCTTCTAATGTCCTGAGGAAATGCTCACCAGTTCTTGCAGGCCTTCTTCTTTTTGCGAGCTCCATCACCACAACTGGCCTTCAGTGACAATGGATCTGGCTTCTTGAAGTCGTCTTCATCCAGCAAAGCATCGGAGTCTAGTAGATCCTGTACACAGCAAAGTGTGAGATTGAGGCATCCATATGTGTGGGGGTTATTTACACTTGAAGCCTGTGTATGCATTTTAATTTCACAATATACAGCTGAGTTTGCACTTGCTTCGATGTTGTTGTTCAGTCTTAGCATCTGGCCAATACAGCAAGAGCAATCAGAGACAGTCTAGTACTTATTTCATTCATTACAAGGGAAAAGGTTTTCCACAAGACAATCACAAAAACATAGTTTACAATAAACTTTACATGAATTTTACAATATATAATCTTATTTTAGTTTATATGAAATTTATGATGAAAACCATTACATTTTATTTTAAATAGAGTGGATTCTAATCATTTGGAGCCTCTGACAGATCTCTGGATGTAAGAGGGGACTATACACTCTGTATCAGACTAATATAAATATGTCATGTTTGGGACATATTTATATTAGTTATGTTAGTTATCGTGTCTGCACAAGCCTTACAAACCTAAAAACACCCTGGTGGTACCTCAGCAGTAGCAGAGTGCTCTTGGAGAATAGAGATTATAAAAGTTTATTTACATGGTCAAGCCAACACTTTTCAACCACAGCCCATGAAGATGAAACATGTTGGTTTTGGCCAAGTCTAATGAACTTCCTAGTGTTGCTTCTTTTTTAGCTGTAGTGCCACGGTTTGCAGTCCTATTTTTGCTACTTTGGGAACGTTGACTTTCACACAGTGATTTTTTGTGCATTCCCCATGATTCCCCATTTTTCAGGGTAAAGTATCTCAGAACTATTTTGGATTACAGGAAATATACAACAAGAAATTATCATTCCAAACGACATCAATACCAACTGCTTTTGTCAGAATATTTTAAACTTTGACAAATGAATTTATAATCTCACCACGTCATCATCATCTATGTCATTGGCAGAAAGCGTCCACATCTTAGCAGTGTTGGGATCCAGAGCTGCAGAAAAACACATTTAATCCACAACCAGACAAAGAACCAGGGTTGAAGGCAGCTACTACCAAAACATACCTGGCTTTTGTGTTTTCTTTCCAAAAGACAGTTTAAGTTGGCTTGAAGAGCCCACCTCAAAGTTGGGCTTGGAGGATGACAGGCGTGTCCTTCCCTGAGATGCTGGACTCACCTGTAACATTAGGTAGGAGCTATTATTGTGCAATACATGACCAAACAAATTGTATCACTATTGTATTTTTTCTCACTACTCATGGGTAATTAGCATTTTAGAACACTTTTAGTGAAATTCCTGTCACTCAGAGTATTGCAGAGACAGTCAGCATAGTAGGGCTGGGTATCGTTCATTTTGTTTCGATACCAGTACTTCAACGATACTTGGTTTACGATGCCTATACAAAATAATTTGTCATCTACACAAAAAGGTAAATATCTAGATAAGTTTAAATTCATCTTAATTATATAAATTTGAGCTGTTTTGACAAGTTAAGTTTTAGTCGCTCATTTGACCTAATTCTAACCACTTGTTCTAAGGTGTTTTTGACATGTTCCAATAGATTTCTACTTATTTACTTTTTTATTTAAATTTATTTGACAATGAAGTAAGAACATTGGGCCTCATTCATGAATATTTTCTTAAGAAAAAGTTCTTAAGTACAACTTAGGAGAAACTTACGAAAAACTGAAAAGGTCTGATTCACGAAGCGTTCTTAAGACAAAACTGTATGTAAATACAAAGACACACCCTCTAAACTTCCATATATGGGCATGACAAGAGCATGAGGCAGGACTCTTGATCTCTCCTCTGATTACGACAGGTGTGACTCGGAGCAGTAACTAACAAGCTTCAGCCCTCAGCTGTGAAAGTCTACACGAACTATCTCTGCTCTATACCACCTCTGATCACTTCCATTATCTCAAAAAAATATATATTTTTAAGTGAAATAATTTTTAGAAAAATGTTACTCATGCTGTGAAAGACTTAGAATTTTTGGATCCATTTTGACTGTGATAATATTCTAAAACTGCAGATTTTTTGTGCGTAAGAGTCCTCTGGAGGACTGACTGACTGACTGATTTGTTCTTCCAGAAGAGCTCTTTCAGCTAAGAACAAATTTTGTGAATGCCAAAAATGTTCTCAAGTCGGCCTTAAGAACAAATTTGTGCGTAAGTTTGTTTCGTGAATGAGGCCCATTGATCATAAGATAAGATAAGATAATACTTTATTGATCTCACAATAATAAGGTTTTATTTTCCTAATTCAAGCAAGATGACCTTAGAATCAGTAAAATTTGTCATGAAATAAGCCCAATAATGTAGATCAGTGGTTCCCAACCTTTTTTGCCTTGGGCCTTTCATTTATTCTACGAGCACCCCCTGCCTCGATGGTTTTGTTGATTATTTAGAAAGCCACGACCCGGCCCCGGATAAAGCGGAAGAAAATGGATGGATGGATGGATGGATGACGAAAACTCCTTATCAGTAAAAACACACACCTAAATACACTGAAAATCTCACTCTTTACAGTTACATATTTTTTTATGCTTTTCTTTGACTATAATAATCAAAAATACAATTTGTTTTATGTTATTTTTTATCTGAAAGCCCTACATAGACCTGCATTTAACAGAAGCATTGGATAATGATATGGCAATCTCTCAAAATGAGCAAATTGTCACAGGAGTCAAGTCGCCGTTTGATTTTCATGCTTTGCCCAACACTGACCTCTGTTACCGACACAAAGCCAGCCAGTTTGATCGCTGCCATCAGCTTCTCCACAGTCCGCGTACTCCCCCCGTCTGCACCAAGAAGCACGACATAGTAAACCACAACAAGTCAGGAGATTCGTGCCGGCCTCACCACTTCAAGGATTTTACTTTTAACAGGTTCCTCTAGAAGCAGCTTTCCCCCAGGTTTAAGCACTCGGGCCAGCTCTGACAGGCCGTCCGCGCTGTGGATGTGTGAGCCATCAGGCAGTAAACAGGACAGGACCCAGTCAAAGGATGATGCCGAATGAGAGGCTATAGAACGGGCAAGGAACAATGTCATGATATGAACCATGTCCGACTGAGTACATTTCATTCAACTCACACAACAAGAGCCTGTCTGCGTTTTCCACCGAGACGTTTCCTTGTGCACCAATAGTGTCCTGCACGTCTGCTACCATCGCCTTCAGGGCTTCTGGGTCTAAAGGCAGCGTCCATACCAGCAGCACCCGCTCGCCGGCTTTAAGGCCCACAGCTGCAACACTGACTAGAGAGAAAAAACAACATCACATATTTAGAGTTTGGAATTGAACTTACAAAATAGGCAAAGGTGTTTAAACAGCTGGTATTATCCAATGAGTTACATTAGAGAATGAAATATGAAAAAGTAAAGAAAATAGCCCTTAAACATCATGATTTACTGCTGGGTCACTATTGGTAGGCTGTAGCTAAGCGGTTTGGTCTATTTTAGATCATTTTTGGACCCGGTTTAGTCCTAGTCCTGATTTTAATCTTGATCTAGGCCCGTAGAACATAGACAGCCAAATATTTTCCTGAGGTGGTATAGGTTGCGCTCACATGACATCACAATCCATGAAATAAAAACCGTCACAAAGTTCAAACAACTCAAATTATTTTCTCATTAAAAAAGGTGTCCAAAAGTAGTGACAATACTCAAAAACATGTGCATGATGTTGGCCAGTAGAACTTTCAGGTTTGTGAATCCAGCCACTGTCAAATAATGATCAGGGAAAACCAAACGTGTCAATTTTTGTTATGATAATGTCTTTCAAAAACTGGTTCTCTCCCATTGGCACATGCCCCAAAAGAAATAGAATTCTATAACATGAATCTATCAATCTATTTAATAGAAGTCTGGCTGTTCTCCACCTCAACATCTGTGTGATTCTAACGTGACATTCAGGTTCAGAACGTTGTTTTGTAATTATTACATTTTAGTTTGACTAGTACATTGGGGTAAATTGAAGCAGAACAGGGCTCAGGCAGGAGAAGTTTAAAATAATCTCTAAAAGTCAGAATTATAATACTAGGTTATATCTGCATTTGACTATAGCTGTCTACTGTACATATCAATCCCTGGGTTGATCAAATATACATCGTTTTGTGAATCCCAGATAATAGAAAGTAAAGTTAGCAAATAATGACTTGGCACAATTTGAAACTGCGCAGCTTCAGGTCATTTCTATGAGCAGGACGCGGGTGACCTGCTGTCACCGACACACACACACGCGCGTAGTAGACGGTTTCTGATCGGCTTTCACTCCATCGCACATCTGGTCATTCAATTTCATAGTTCACATTGTAATTAGGTCAAATGTTGTGTAAAATCTGTACCTTTAGACGTGTCCATCGGCCCATTCAGTGTACCCCTCAGCTGGCTGTATGGTCCTCGAATCCTGTCTGTCAACAGTGTGCAGAGAAAAGCACTAACGCAGCGCAGATTCCGGTGGGTTTTTCAAAATAAACTTAAGATCATTAGAATTAAAGTCGATCATGTGGCAAATAAATGTCGAAGAAGGTAATGACAGGCTACCGGTTACAATTGCAATTCAGTTACACGAAAAGTACTTTGAGTGAAGATGTTTGCAAAGTCCTATGGCGTTAACAGTACATTGATAAGATTACTTAACTTTGTTTTGACATACGCACAGGCGGAAGTGACGTAGCAATAGCAAAGCAGCTGTCATGGCGGCGTTGGTCCGAGCTGTGAGAGCAGGGCACGGAGCTGTGAGGGCACTGCGGAGGCTGCCCACAGGTAAAACACAGCATTGTCCATGTGAGAACATGTGTAGCATGCACAGACATCATTGTCCCGTGATAGACGTCACTCACAGACGTTAGCACTAGCGTCACGTTGACAGCAGAAGGTGATTATGAAGGGCATAATATGACAGGGTTCAAGCTGCTCTGTTGCATAATGTTGTTTTGGTGTTTGATAGTTTGGAAATCATTTTAGGACCCCCACTTGTTTGTGCATAAACCTGCGTGCAGGCCTATGGATTAAGGTCTGTATAAAGTTAGTTCACGGATTTTGAACATGGCCTCCCTTTTACTTTGTTATGGTTCCTGTTGGACATGGTGTCTGACAGCACACTCTGTAGTCTACAGAGAGTGTGCAGGGGGTCTGCATATGGAAATTAGCCTAAGGTTATAATCTGGCATATTTACTTTTTTTTTTTTTTTTTTAATGTTCATTAATATGTATTGTTCCCCGTTTTTTCTTAAATAAATAAATACACATTTGATAATACACAATACATGCATGATTTTTTATAGTTACTTTCAGGTCATGAACCAAACTGTGGGATCAAATTAACCTCTGAATTCCCTTCACTGTAACTTCATTACACTGTTTTTGCCATAATATTTTCTTGGTTCTTGTCATCTATTTCCTGTCATGCACAGCCAAGGCTCCTCAGTGTGACCTAAAGCGATCTTTCCACTGCGCTGCTCTGAGATTGCAGGATGAGTCCAAAACTGACAAAGCATCCTCTGAAGCATCCAGCACCTTCCACGAGGTGCACCAGGAGTTCCAGCAGGCTCCTCCAGACACTGCCTCAGAGCCAACCACAGAGGAGGGCACTAGACCCAGCAGCAGGTAGAGAAATCAGTGTTGTGCTTAATGTGCTGCAACAACTAATGTGCATAGTGGCACTAGTTGAATATTAAAACTACCAACAGCGTTTCACATTAACACTAGCCATTTAGCTAAACTGGTAGATTTCTGTTTTACCTTGTTATCATTTTTTTCTCACTCAACACTTTGGTCTGTTGAATTCATAAAGTAAGAAAAGTAAACATGGTACACCTGTTATAGGCCCAGTTATACCACATTAGTGACAAATATTGTTTAAAAAGACTGACCACATTCATTAGCCAATGAGCAAAAAAGTATAATATCACACACTAATAATCAATCACCTCTTTAGTAATTAGTAATCATTATATGATCTACACACAGAGTATGGCACACACAGCACCACAATTAAATCAAAAGAGCACAAAGGCACTAACTTTTTCATTTTGATGAAACTGAACAAGAATAGCTATATTTGTCACACAGTGGGAGAAATTGCATTGTTGCAACAGCAAAGTAAAAAAAAGTGCAGCACTGAATAAGAAGATATGCAGCAAAAATGCTTGAGTGACAAAGGGACTGGAAAAATGTAAACTATTCAAGAAGGTTCTTTCGTTAAACTAAGCTTACCTCAATATACATGGTAAGAAATAAAATGAGCAGCAATAGAATGATGTATTATTACACATTATGAACAAATATTCTCTATAAAAAGGTCTTCAGATGGCTTATTTTTTAACCAGAACCCGATAAACACGATAAAATATAATGTTACCTGTAGTGTACATAACTAGTTGACTAATCAAATAAATAAACAATTTACAAGGTCAATGAATTATGTGTGTGTTTAGTTTCCAGGATCAGAGTGGAGAACAGGACGAGGAGTATGAGACAGAGGAGCAGCTGCAGGCCAGAATCCTCACTGCTGCGCTTGAGTTTGTGCCAGTGCACGGCTGGTCCATGGAAGCCATCGCAGCAGGAGCAGAAGTCAGTATGACAAAGATTAGGAGGGAAGGATATTGACGCCTATTGAAGTCTAGTCTGATTGTATCTTTTCTCTCCTGTTGGTTGCAGAGTCTGGGCCTGTCCTCTGCCTCCACAGGCATGTTCAACAGCGCCGGGGACCTCGTGCTTCATTTCATTGGCCACTGCAATTCCCAGCTCACAGACATTCTGGCCGAAGAACATAAGCAAGTCCAGCTAGGCCAGGCAGAGTGAGCCCTCTATTTCTGCATCCTCGTTTCAGACTGCGGCTATAGCTATGAACATTTACTGTAGGGATTTGATACCACCAAGTCCACACATTGATCTATCGCATGAGTTTAAGATTGTGATGGAAACTTATAAAACAATATAAAAAGGTACACATTATAGGTACTACATTTAAATAGATATTTTGACTATCTAAATAAAATACTTTTTACTTCAAGTACTTTTGACAGTTTATATAGGGTTTTTAGCTGTTGCTAAAAAGCCTATAAAACCCTCCTCTGCTCCTATATCTTTTTTTCTCTTCCACCTTTGTCCTTTGGTTTAACATGTGGTTATGCAACCTGTGTTTCAGACCAAAGAAAACTGCAGACTTCCTGAGAGATGCTGTGGAGACCAGACTAAGGATGTACGCACCTTATATTGAGACATGGCCCCAGGTATGGTGTGTGTATTTGTCTGTTTTGTTTATTTGGTTGGGACAGTGCATGCACATGAGAATGCATGTAAAAACACCACTCCGGATTGTAGCCTTGGGCTAATTCCCATCCGTTGTCCCACATTCGCACTCACAAACACACTCTCATTCATCCTGATCTATTGCACATGTTTTTTCATGTATTTCTCTTCACTCACAGATCATAGATTGCTTTTCCAAGTTTGGACAAAGGAGCTTCTTCAACCTCTTTTGTCCAGCACATTTGTGAAACATACTTCACATAATCTGTTTGTGTAGGCTTACAATCATCCAGGAATTTCCCATCATATTAGAGTTTAAAGATTCTCAACTTTATTTTGGTTGATTTAGTTGATGATCTATCTTCATAAACTTCTTCATGCTCTTAAGCCTGTTTAAACACTGTCATCTTCTGAGGATCAGGCAGGGCTGCCATAACCACACCTAGTTTTTGTTTACACTTAAATATACTTGGGGTTGATGTGAAACTAAGGGCATCTTCACACATGTTGGAACACTACGGGTTAGCCAAAGACCACTCTAGTGTCAGCTGTATTTACTTCACCATCAGTTCAGACCGTGTTCACATGCTCTGTCTTTCAGTTGCTCTAAAAGCCACACCATCATCCAAGTCACAATAATCAGCTGTTCGCCGAACTTCCCCCTGAACAACGGGCATCGAAAGATCAGAGCCATGTCAATATGGCAACATGCATGCACGTGTATGCTTCCTTAATGTTACACTAAATACAGTGTGGATGATGCCAATGACCGAGGAGAAATGCGCTGCGTATGAAATGGATGTACTGTACTCGCTGAAATTGATCCAATTTGTCTCGTCAGATGCATGTTCCAAACGTCTCATTCTGCAGCACATGCATTTTAAAAATTATATTAAATGATGTTGAAACTAGTTCGAGAGAGTCTCATTTGCATAAGGATCTGAAGAGTTCATAGCACAGTGGCAACACATTTTGCCTGAGGTCTACATCACCCTGATGATGTGAAATCATAGATGGGTTCACATTAAGAGCATACATTCAATAGGTGTTGAACAGCTTAGAGAGCGTATCATTGTTACACATGAAATTATTGATTGTTTATGAGTATTATGAGTAAACAGGTCTCTCTTGTAGACATTGAGTATAAATAAAGGATAAATAAAGAAAATAAAAATTACCAATCACACCTGTGCAGCAGTCATTCCGTGAGACATCCCATCCATGTCCAGGGTAAGGACTATAGCTGGATGGAGTTCACACTTGGTTATAATCACTGCTTATAATCAGGGATTCCTTTGCACACAGTTAAATGTACTGCTGGATCCACATTGCAGTTCAGAATATCATGATACTTACATGTTCTTCATATGTGTAAGGACAGTATTTTCAGTCATCTCGAGTCTCTCTCTCTAAAACCTAAAAATCAGGTTAGAAATCTAGGGGTAATCATGGACTCGGACCTGAACTTAAACAGCCATGTTAAATCAATAATATCAGCAGCTTTTTACCATCTGAAAAACATTGCTAAAATCAAAAGTATAGTGTCTAAAGCAGACTTAGAGAGACTAATCCATGCATTTGTCTCCAGCAGGTTAGACTACTGTAACGGCCTGCTCACTGGCCTCTCTAAACCAGCTGTAAAACAGCTGTAGTACATCCAGAATGCTGCTGCTCGAGTCCTGACTAGAACCAGGAAATACGACCATATTAGTCCAGTGCTCTGGTCTCTGCACTGGCTTCCTGTCGCTCAGAGATAGACTTTAAAATAGCTCTGCTTGTTTACAAGTCTCTTCATGGTCTAGCACCAAAGTTCATCTCTGACATGTTAGTGCCATATGAACCATCTCGGGCTCTGAGAACCTCAGGGAGTGGTCTCCTGCTGGTTCCCAGAGTCAGGACTAAACATGGTGAGGCTGCGTTTCAGTTTTATGCAGCAAAAATCTGGAACAGTCTGCCAGAAGGTGTGAGACAGGCCTCAACTTTGACAATGTTTAAATCTAGGCTGCAAACGGTTCTTTTTAACTGTGCATATGTCAACTGAAAGTATTTTATCTGCACTCTTCACTTTTAATGTAATTAGTTAATGATTATATTTGTTTTATTGATTATATTTGTTTTATTGATTGATTTTATCTG
>OMNZ01092587.1:0-10588 GCA_900303255.1 Lesueurigobius sanzi
GGCCGATGACTAAAACTTCAGTTTTGTCCTGGTTAAGCTGGAGGAAGTTTTCTGCCATCCATGATTTGATATCCAGAATACAGTTAAAGAGTGCATCCAGTGGCCTTGTGTCATCAGGAGAGACAGAGATGTACAACTGCGTATCATCAGCGTAACTGTGAAAGCTGACTCCGTGTCTCCTGATGACACTGCCAAGAGGGAGCATGAACAGGTTAAAAAGCACTGGGCCTAAAATCGAACCCTGGGGCACACCACATGTGATTTTATGGACCTTAGAGCAGCAGGTGTCCAAGCATACCATAAAAGTCCTGTCTGTGAGATAAGAGGTAAACCATTTGTGGACAGCACCAGAGAGGCCGATCTGTTTTAAACGAGTTAAAAGAATAGTGTAGTCTACTGTATCAAAGGCAGCGCTTAGATCCAGTAGAACCAACACTGACACCCTCTGGGAGTCATAATTTAATCTAAAGTCATTTAAAATCTTTAAAAGGGCTGTCTCGGTGCTGTGGTTCACCCTGAAACCAGACTGAAATTTCTCTAGGACATCGTGTGCATTAATAAAATCGTTTAGTTGAATAGAAACAAGCTTTTCTAAGATTTTGCTTAAGAATGGCAAGTTAGACACCGGTCTGAAATTATTAAGATCATTGAAGTCTAGATTGCTCTTCTTCAGCAGGGGCCTCACCACTGCCCCCTTGAAGGCAGCAGGAAAGACCCCCGACTGAAGAGAGCAATTCATCATGTTTAGAAGCTCATCTCTAAAGTGTGCATAAAATGATTTAAAAAACGGGGTTGGGATGGGATCTAAAAGGCATGTGGTGGGCCTCACTGAGGAGAAAACTTTATCAAGACTCTCAGCATTAACCAGGACAAAACTGCTCAGTTAAGTAATTCAATACAGTAAATATAAAATACTTCCACTCTTCAAGGTGCAAAATATACATTGTAAAACACGGTATACATATGTCCAGATTGTATAAGCAGTAATAGCACATGTGTTGGCCCATTATGAGCCTAAAATAGAGTGCTGTAGTCCTCAATTCCACATACTTCTAAAATGTTACTTTATTTAGGTCCCTATGCTGCTCAAATGTATAATGAAATATGACTTAGGTGCCTCAAGTGGAGGAGTTCAAGTATCTCGGGGTCTTGTTCATGAGTGAGGGACGGATGGAGCGTGAGGTTGACAGACGGATCGGTGCAGCGTCTGCAGTGATGCGGTCGTTGTATCGGACTGTTGTGGTGAAGAAGGAGCTGAGTCCAAAGACGAAACTCTCGATTTACCGGTCGATCTACGTTCCTTCACTCACCTATGGTCATGAGATTTGGGTCATGACCGAAAGGACAAGATCGCGGATACGAGCGGCCAAAGTTGAGTTTCCTCCGCAGGGTGGCTGGGCGCACCCATAGAGATAGGGTGAGGAGCTTAGTCACCCGGGATAAGCTCGGAATAGAGCCGCTACTCCTCCAAGTTGAAAGGAGCCAGCATATGGGCATGACAAGAGCATGAGGCAGTACTCATTTACACCAGTACAATTCAGTAACGTTTTGAAGCTACTATAGACTTTCTCAGTCATGTGGCTTGGAATGGAATGCCGGCCTGTTGGTTGGCATTGTTGCCACATAAGTTCCGCTAGCTGATGATGTCAGCTGAGAAAGGTCTATACTTTTTGGAGTCATTTTACAACATACAAATGAAAATTTTATTTGCTTCATAATTTTTTAATATATATTTTTTATATTAATCCCCCTCTACTACTATGATAAAGTAGCTTAATATTTGTAAGCTATTTGTTGCTCTAATTGTGAATATGCACAGAACCAACAGTGACTTCTTCCTGAGACCATCCGCTCACTGTCAAATTGCATTGAGGTCTCACACAAATCAAAAAATATCTGAGGATAACGTGGTGGACAGCGAGTTACTGATGGCAAGTCAGTGGCAGTGTGTTAAAAACGTGATGTTGGATGTGAAAGCTGGCCTGGAGGAAACATCAGCGTTCATGGAGGTAGGAACTTTGATCTTAGAGCTAATGGCTAGTGTTTAATTTCAACAACTAAATAAAAATGAAACGGCAGACAGGCCGCTTCTTTATTGTGCATGCTTCTTCAAAACTATGCGCTACTTTACGTTATATTTGGTGTTAGCCATTAGCTTCAGACAAAAACACCTCTCGTTATGACACAGACGTTCCTTCCAGTGAAGTGGTTACATCCGACGCACTGTTTTGAACAAGCTGCTGGTCACATGGTATCAGTCACATGGTATCAGTCACATGGTATCTGTCACTCGCTGTCCGCTGACAAATCTTGAGCTATTTCTTCATTTGTGTGAGACATGCTAATAACAACGCAAATGAAGGTACGTGTCGATCTTTCTGTCCAGTCGGAAGTAACGTGGGGTCTCACATTTTGTCCCAGAGTTTGCAGAATGGCTACTAACAAGCAGCAGCTGTCACCTGTGAAAGTCTGATTTAGACTGAGGCTGTCTCTGCTCTATACCACCACTGACCACTTTCTTGCCCTATTGTTTTTTTTTTTTTTTTTCTTATTTCAAAGCGAGATTAACTTAGAATCAACGAGAAATGCCATGAAACAAGCCATATCATTTAGCTAACAGGAGTAAATATGTCTAATCTAGCCAAAACTATATGAAATCAAGTCAATTAAACCCATGCTTGATTTGGACTTTTTGCAGTGTTTGCCTTCTGACTCAAATCAGTGCAATTTCAAAGCCCTAATAATAACATCTGAGTCCGACTGCGAGATTTTTCCTGAAAATAGAAGTCAAATTTAACACAACCTCCTAAGCCTTTTCCTCGTAAGCGTGTGAGTTAGCGACGGGGAGGTTAGCGCGTGTCAGGCCTGAGTTGACGTAAAGCCCTCGTTGTTTTGATAATCCTCCTGAACTCCAGCGCCGCCATTAGCTGATGTTGCGGGATGGTGCTCTGATCCCCATTGATTTGCTTGGGTTGCCAGATTTAGCCTGATATCGACTTGAAGAACAAAGTTATGATGAGACGTCCTGCTACGCTTTCTAATTTATCTCTTCATCTTTGTTTCATAACAAGGATGAGGACGAGCTCTGAGCGCGGGGCTTATGTAAAGGCTCATTTTGGTGAACTGATGTTAATGTTTAGGGGTTGGATGAATTTCCAAAGCTAAAGGGGTTTGTCTGAGGGGAAAAACAGGACAGGTGACTATTTTTGCTCTGATGGATCAATGGCTTATGCTTAAACCTTAAGGCGAGACCCTGCAGGTGAACAGGGGAAACCTTACATTGAGTGATATTGATATGAAACTTTTCCTGTATATTACTGACTGAGATCACCCGACTGAGAGTAAAAAGACGTCCTTCCTGCAGCCTCACACCTGAGAGACACAATGCACATTCATCAGTGGCCAGCCTGATTTACATTATGCTGGCGCCAGGGTCACTACTACTCTTTAGTCTTACATGTGTGGCCAGGTCTCTGTCGGAGCCATCAGGGCCTGAAGAGCTTGGCCTATCTGTGTCTGCTGTATTGTATTGGGTCCCGGCCCTGCTGGCTATTTTGTCTGTGATGTTATGTCCTTATAAACCCGGTCAGGGTCTGGCTTCCGCAGAGCTTGGTGCGTAGCCACTCTCCGGGTGCACTGGTAAATTAAACTAATACACTATTGGATAATAGACAACCACTGTTTCATCTCCTGATGTATGTGGAGCAGATTCCACTACAGTAGTTACCAGTAGTTACCGGGCCGTATTCTAAAATGCTACCCAAATTTGTTCAGAGGAGACTTTGGATACTTTATTTAGTTTTTGAATAAACTAGTTATTAGTGAATAAGTCTGTAAAAATTGTAATTTCGCTGTGATTTTTGTAAACCAGGCTGAGAATTAAATATTGATAAATAACTCTGAACAAACCTTCAAAATCTTAAGTCCAAGACTGGAAAGATTGGAGTCTGTTGGAAGTACTAGATGTTGATGTTGTCACAATGTGAGAAAAATGCATTTTGAGAAAATGGTTCTATAGGAGAAACATTGAATCAATGCAATAATTACCCTCCTTATCGTAAGTGGTGCAAGTAGTAGTGCGGGTCGTCTTGTAACCGGAGGGTTAGCGGTTGGACTCCCACAGGTGCACACTGTCGTAGTATCCTTGGGCAAGACACTTCACTCATGTGCCTCCGGTGTCTGCGTACACTGGTGTATGAATGAGAGTGTGAGTGGGTGAGTGGTTCCTTTGAGAGCCTAAAGCAGGTCGAAAAGCGCTATATAAATGTGTCCATTTAAGGATTAGGACATTTATTTGTTTCCAGCTGAAAGTTTATATATTAAGAGCAAACTGGCCTGAGTTTTGCCTGCAGTGTCTCCCCTTAAATGACTTGCACAAACACATGGCTCATTACTTTAAACACTCTATGAATGCAAAGATCAAGATACAGTATATCGACAAGCTTTTATGCAACTTGCCCCTTCTACCTTCATCTCTGTCTGTCCCATCCATCTATCCTTCCATGAAAACCAATGCACCGACTCAAAACTATATTTTTCTCCTCGTCTCTCTTGCATTGACAGGTACAGTATGACACGGTAACTCATAACACTAATTAGATCACTTCAAGCTGCATTCCTGAAAGGACAAACTACTCTGCATTACAAAAAGATGATCATTTTCAAGGTCACACAAGAGTTCTATTGCAAAAAACAGATATGTGACATTGTTCACACGTGCTTATAATTTCCTCTTTGTGTTGAAGTGCTTTAAATAACCAGATATTTTAGCACATCGAGCTATCGAGCCACTCTGATCAAATTTATTCAACTATAGTTTTACTGGTGACATCTGTTACAGTACAGTGATGAAAATGTAAAACTATTTGAACTCTTCTTAGGGAAAATTCAACAAGACAAAAGCAAGAAAGCAAGAGTTGATGCGTTCGTTCGACACAAACCGGTGTGAGAAACATAGCTGAGGGCCAGAAAAGACTTTTAGGTTTCGCACTGAATCATTTCTCATTTTGAGATGTGCAGTCGCCTCAGGGGCTAAACTTCGATCACTGAAGAGGAGTGCACTCACAGACGAACACTAAAGATGCTGGTAATAGATATAAGGATATGTCTAAAAGTTTTGGTTTGTTTAGTCAACTCTTTGTGAATAGGGGAAAAAATAATTTGAATGATATTAATTTGAAACTTCTGCTGTAGATTACTGACATAAACATGAGGAAACTATGATTTGCACATTTTCTGTCATTTCCAGGTTTTATTTTGTTAATATCTAGATTTGTTCAGAGCAGATTCCAGGTATCTTGTTTAGTTTTTGAATAAGCTAGTTATTTGTGAGTAAATCTTTTGAAAATTCAAATTTCACCCTGTTTTTCTAAGATTCAAAACTCAATAAATCAGGCTCGGAATGAAATATTGAAAAACCCCTCTGAACAAACAAACAAAAATATTATTAAGTGGAGATAATGGGCCTCATTCACGAAACAAACTTACGCACTAATTTGTTCTTAGGGCCTACTTAGGAACATTTTTGGCATTCACAAAATTTGTTCTTAGTTGAAAGAGTTCTTCTGGAAGAACAAATCCTAAGAACAGTTTTAGAATATTATCACAGTCAAAATGGACCCCCAAATTCTAACATTTTTCTAAAAATAATTTCACTTAAAAATATATTTTTTTGAGAGAATGAAAGTGATCAGAGGTGGTTTAGATCAGAGATAGTTAGTGTAGACTTTCACAGCTGAGGGCTGAAGCTCGATAGTTGCTGCTCTGAGTCACACCTGCGTAATCAGAGGAGAGATCTGAGTCCTGAAGATTAAAGGGCGTGTCTTTGTATTTCCATAGTCAATATGATGTAAATGTCCTGATAATGAGGGGAGTGGTGTTCTTAGTGTCATGTTCATGAATTTGGGGCATCTCTCTTTAAGAACAGTTTTGTCTTCTTAAGAACGCTTCGTGAATCAGACCTAAGTTTTTCTTAAGTTTCTCCTGTTGTACTTAAGAACTTTTTCTTAGGAAAATATTTGTGAATGAGGCCCAGTGTCGCTGCAATGTGAGGAAAATGCATTTTGATAAAACGGTTATCGAAGTTATCATTTCTCATGGTTCTAGGGAGAAATGTTGAATCAGTGCAATAATTACACTCCTTATTGTGAGGATTGGGTCATTTGTTTGTTTATGGGTGAAAGTTTATATGTGAAGAGAGCAAACCTTCCCAAAATCTGAGATCTGTTTTGCTTGCAGTGTCTCCCCTTAAACTTGACATTTGCAATTTGGGGCGACGGTGGCGCAAGTAGTAGAGCGGGTCGTCTTGTAATCGGAGGGTTAGCGGTTCGATCCCCGCAGGCGCACACTGTCGTTGTGTCCTTGGGCAAGACACTTCACCCACCTTGCCTCCAGTGTCTGTGTACATTGGTGTATGAATGAGAGTGTGAATGGGTGAGTGGTTCCTTGATGTAAAGCGCTTTGAGTGCCTAAAGCAGGTAGAAAAGCGCTATATAAATGTGACCATTTACCAAACTTGAGAATCTCAGCGATATGTGTTTCATTATGGTTTGGTTCATCCTCAGGGATCTTCTTATTAACAGCGTTTCCAGAGCTTCACATATTTGTATACGATGTGATTATATCTTAAGTGTAATAATATTACACTTATTGTTTTGTTGGCATAATAAAAGCACTGACACCCGCTGAATGAGACACAAAACAATCAGTATTTTTCTACTGACCTTTTAGAGATTTACTCCCGTCTCATCAAGTTGTTTGTTTTCACCACTTCATTTCAACAATTAAACATTGTTTTAAAGGGCATGATTTGAAATGTGTCCCTTCTGTAGGTGACAAATTGTTCTGAATGTTTTTAATGAATCATTTCTGCAACGACAAAAGCAACTGGTGTTTGAAGGTCAGATTTACTTCAGTGTATGTATGATGTGGTAAATACAAATGCTACTTGAAAATCTGATTACAAGTGCCGGTACTTGTCCTACCTGTCTCAAAGCTGGACACGGGGAGGCGGAGAAAGCGTGCATAGATTTTGTTTTCTTTGCATTGTGTTGAGTGCTTGGAGCTAAGAATAACAAATGAGTAAAAGATTCGTAGCTTCTGCCAGTTAGATTATCCCATGGCCAGTGAGAATTCTAATGCGTTATTTTCTTATGACTACACCATAAAAATAAACAGGAGAAATGCCCTCCAATGCTAACAGTTAGCAAGACGGCTACTCCGGTACTTTCCAGTATTTGTCAGCCTGTTTATGAATTGCTATGTTTGATGGCTAATGCTAAGCCATCAAACTCCTAGCTGATGATGATATATGGATGACTAGAGACCAGTGCCTCTCAAAAGCGCCGCCTGGTGGTGCGCAAGAAAATTTCTAAATAAAATTGCATTTAGTGCCTATGCTAGTGGACTTTTGCGCATAACTTTGGAATGGAAAGTGACAGCGTTTTTTTGTGTTGAAAACTATGTTGAGTTCCTCTCTTTATAATCAAACTGACAAAAATAATTAAATAAGTTAAAAAAAACTACTGCTGTGAGGAGATATTTGGCAAAATGCTTTGATTCACCTCCTGTAAATTTCATCAACTTTGCAATGTTGCATTAACAGTTGCAGTTTATAGTCCAGCGTAAAGTGACACATTTGTAACAGATCATGTACTAAACCACAGCATTTGCTCTAAAAAAGAAATCCATTGTCTTTATTACTATTAGCTATTAATCGATGCCAATAGTAATAAAGGTTCTGCATTTGGAATCTGTTTCATTTTATGTAAGCCTAAATCCAAAGCAGAGTCATAATAATGATCATAATATCATTTACTGAAGTATTTTTGGCTTGCACTGTGTTTCGGGCGACTTAGTGGGTTAGGTGGTCCTCAAAACATTTTTGGAGCAGAAAGTGGTCCTTGGTCTGAAAAAGTTTGAGAAACACTGCTATAGACTAATCCACAATGTTCTTCGAAGCTTCTGAAAAGCAAAAGCGAGTCATAGGTTAAGGCCCCATCGGAGCAACTATGGCAACGTCAAAACAATGGATATATAAGAAATATCGATCAAAACCAAAGTGGAGCAATTACGACTGATGTTATGAAAGCCCCACTCGTCCCTTAGAAGCACAAAGCACGAAGACAAATAGAGGCAAGAGCGAGCCTGCAAAGAATACTCCTAGGCATGCAGTAATCTAGATAGAAGTACAGTTTTTATTCAATAATGTATTCATCCCTAGTTTGTTCTGTACTGCTAAGTCAATATGAAAAATTAATGAGTTGATACAACCCTGATGTGGCCTTCACCTTTGACCTTATGCATGCACAGTAAACATTGTGAACTGGTCTATTGAAACGTTCTAGAGTCATAAAATCTAAAACCTGTCCAGTTGACAAAGATTGAAACTTAATATTTGTATTTTGATCTGGATGTTTAAAGGGACTCTACGGAAGTTAAAATTTAAAAAATAATATAATTTCCACCCCCTACATGCTCCCCGCGCTGTACTGTGAGCCCACACCTATCGCTATAAGCCTGCACTGTCACTCTAAAGTTGCGTGTTCGGGCCGAGGCAACAGTCATTCACCAGCTTAACATGAAGACTGCAGTTACGCGAACGGCCAGAGGTGGCAGTCACGAGTATGAAAATGGACAACCTCAATTTAGTCCCTTTAAACATGAACCTACATAAACAAGTTATTTAGTTTAGTTTAGTTTTTTTTTTTTTTAATAGTGAATAAATCTGATTCAAATTTCAACTTGAATGTAATTGAGAATTCTGTGTTGCTCATTAAAAAACAGACTGGTCAAGATAAAGTTTTGAAACAATGTATTTTTTAATGAACATTGGTTTAATAAAGAATAAAATACAATGACAGGACTGAATTCAGAAGAACGAACATCAATAAATATGGTCAAACGCATGTGGACCTCCTTCACCCAGCGCCACAGTGGACCACAGCCAGTACGGCGTCTGTGTGAAGAAGGCCCACAGGCTAAGCAACAAACACACCCAGAGTTCAGTGGGATAAGAAAAAACTCAAATATTTACATCACTGAGGAGAGAAGCAGGTCTGCCTCTCCTCTCGTCCATCAGCAGTCTTCCTCGGATCAGAGCTCTGTATCAAAAAACAGCTACAATCACTAGATCTGTACAATAGAGAGGGAGGGAGCGATACAGCAGTCCACGGGAAAACACAGGAATGAGAACCAGAGCATTAAACGGGTACATGTGTATTTCGGCCAAGTCTTTTTCTCTCCAAGACACTCAGAATACGTTTGATTAAAGTTGTATGAATACCCTAAGAAAATAAATAAATGTTTGCATTGAGCCTAAGACTTTCACAGTGTCCTAAATGAGTAAGAATGCATTTTTCACATTTTTCAATCACATTTTCCAGTGCAGAACATTGCAGGTTGTATGTCGTGGCAAACACTCAGACACATAAACAAAGCCAGAAACACACTCCTATTTCCCAGCTAGACATTGACAGTGATATTTGTTTGCAGTGGATTATCAGAATAAAGCATTTCGAAGACGACTTGATGTATGTAAATTAATGTTGGTCAAGAGGTTGCATTCTTATGACATCACAACAGTTGTTTTAACAAGTTTTAACAAGTTTTTGAATATTGTCTACGCTTATGGACAGCTTTAAGGGAAAATAATTAGACCTTTTATTCATATGTGCTGACAGAGAAAACACTGAATGTGGTAACAGTCTTTGTTTCATGTGGATTGGCCCAGTTTTCAGTTTTTTTAGTTGACCCACACGTCAATGTTGAACTAAAGGCTCTGTAGAATGTGATGTCACGTGAAGGCAACCAATAGTTTTAAATCGACATGGAGGGCAGCTGAGAATTTATGGCGTGCGACTACAGTAGGTCTAGGTTTATAGCTAATATGTCTGTAATTAGTGAGCTTTTACATATGAAACAAAAACTGTCAAGTTCAATGCCTGTCAGCACATGTGAACTAAGGTCTAACTATTTTCTCATGAAGATGTCCAAAAGTGGTGACAAGACTCAATATGTGCATGATGTTGGTCAGTAGAAAGGACTCTCAGCCTTAAGAATAATATGGCAGGTTTGTGAATCAAATCACTACCAAAAAATGAAGTACAACATTTGTTCATGTTCATTTGTCGCTCCCATTGAGACGTATTGGCATCTGTCCAACTGAAGTCGAAAATAACATGGACACCACCTATTACTGTAGACACAGAAAAGCAGTAATATCACCATGGAGACCAGGCGAGTCCTGCTCGATGTCCAGGTCTGAGGAGCTAAACCCACTCACAGTAAAGAGGCATGTTTTTATTAGGGTTTTTTACCCCCAATAAAAACACCTATAATTAAATGCATGCTTGTATTTTATTGTATTCACTGGGTGGCTTTAAAACAGTGTTCATTTTGACAACATATTTTAACTTAACTTTTAACTTTAACAAACCATTCTTAGTCTAGTTTTAGTCAGCAAAAATATTACTTTGACTGAAATCATGATAGGCAACAACAAAATGAACACTGCTTTAAAGGAACAAAATGAACACTGAATATGAAAACCCTCTTCACCGCTGCGCTGCAAATGCCGCCGGTGAGTGAA
>OMNZ01092587.1:15535-27365 GCA_900303255.1 Lesueurigobius sanzi
ATAAAAGCCTGATTGGGATAGAGCAGTATGGTCAGTGTTTGATAAGTAGGGGATGGGTTTTAAGGTTAAAGTATACAGTATGTTATTGCCCTCATAGGGAAGTTTGAGATCTGCATTTGGCCCGTCCTTCAATACTACGGGGTCAACTTATCAGGAGCATTGGGCATCTTCAGATCTAGTGAGGATGTTGGTAAGGGCTATCTTTAGTTTACACGGCGGCGAAACACCAGTATGCTGATATCAGATGCACATATCTTTTACACTACAACGCACATCGTATCCTCCGACTCCAGGTTTCACTGAGAACGCTGGAGGAGGGAGTTTCATGTCCCAGCGGGAGGCCGTTTTCAGACGCTCTGCCTCTTGTGAACTGCGCAAAATAAGGACACACAGAGGACGATTATGTCACTGAACACTGATGAAGTCACCATAGATAAATAATTGGTCTTCTGGCTTCTCACATTTATATTTAGTCAAACAACTGTCTGTAAATAATTTATAATGACTTATTTTTTTTATGTTAAAATGCACCAGAGTCACCTCAGAGAGCCACAACTTCCAAATGTTTCCAGGAAGTTGAAACTATGATACACTGTCTTCTTCTGTCTACTCATGGCGCATGTAAAGCCGTGTGATATGCACACAGCGCCGTTTGCTGGACAAGGTTGTGTACTGCAGTCCATGTGCCATATGAGTTTTTTTGACACCTCAAAGTTTTCGTGTAGAATCAGATCGAGGGGGGACGCAACTGCTGCGTTTTGCTGAAGATCAGGTCAGTTGCCCCGGGCCCAAGGACCAAAGGGGCCCATAAAGGAGCCTTATTTTTTTTATCGAACACAATAGAAAATGGGGGCCATTTAAACCCTTCTTGCACAATCTTCATGTATTTTTTAACCAGTAAAGCCTTGTATTGTCTACACAAGAGTTATTTTTTTCTTCTCTAAATACTATCTTCCTCCGTATACCTCAGGACTTTCACTGACCAATGTTGGAGCTTAATAAATGTCGAGAAAGTGAACAAACAGATACGGACGATGAGGAATGATCGAGGGTGTGGCAGAGCATGGAGCGGCTTGACCTGTGATTGACAGCTGTCACTATAATTGATGGCCTCCACGGCGCGACAACAGAGGACTCGGATAAGAGCATAACAATTACTGAACGGACGGCCGCGTCACTGACATTTACTGGAAAATGCCAAAATGTCTTTAGGAATAATTATGATCTTAAGAGCTATTTCATTTGTTATTTTCTTTTTACTTTGCTCATACAGTACTTTGCTTTTGTGTGAGTGAGTCGCTAATTTTTAAAAAGCAGCTCATCTGCTTCAGTCTAAGGCCAGACCACACATATTTTCATGCCAATTTAGACCCATTTAATATAATATTGTAACGTAGCATTCAATAACAAGAACGTTGCAATAATTTGACCATGATCATGTTGCTCTACTCTAAATAAACCCAAGTGTGCTGTCCTTTACTGTATGTGTCAGAGCTCCAACAGTAAAAACCTGGCTAACATAAAGCTCTGAAAACATTCTGGAGTTGCCTCCTAATCTTACAGGCTTTGGCCTTAAACACCAGCTTTGAAAAACACCACTCCAACAGCACAGTAAAGTAAAGAACTAAGCAGATAGTCCTATTTGTCTCAATCCCCTCAACAAAACGGCACAGTGAGTGAACTCAGGACACCTTCATCTCCTCTATATCACCATCGCCATCGTCTGGGATGACCTCACCTCACTGTCAACAAACTGCATCGTAAAACGGCAGAGATCCTTGATGCAGTTCGCGTCCGCGGAGTTGATTCACATTCTGCTGTTTAGCATTGGTCTCCGCTCGGCATGTTTACAGTTCCAATATGTTTAGAAAGAGGGAGGCAATTTTTCTTTCAAAACCGCCAGAGGACTTGATAGTAAACAACGTGGACTTAAATGGATGCAGTGGGCTGGAGTTAATCTTTGCTGTAGTATATTTGTTACGTCGGCGCTGTGGTGTTGTGTTCCTAATCTATTCTGGGTCACTTGATAAGAAATAACCGGTCGGTCTGCATTAATCAAAGGCTGTGTCCAAAACCGCTTCATAATCCCAAACCTCTCACTCACTATGTAGGGCAAGTCTATAGTGAACCACGTAGTGAGCTCATTTGGCCAACAATGTTCTCCCACCTTAATGTTGCAGCAAATATACACCTATTCAACGTTAAAGCAGCTTATATGGAGAATCAAAGTCAATCTAGGTTTTGTTGTTGCGCTACAGCACTGTATAAACATGGTAATAGGATGTAAATAGTATGGTAACATGGGATAAAGGGTCATAATGCATTTTCCAGCACTGTTTTCACTAGAAAGAAAATACTAATACGTCCTATTTCCTGGTTATTCACAGTTCTTTCCCCCCACTGTGTTAAGGTTAGGTTGAAGGAATGATTACCATAAAATAAATTAGCTATTACCGTGCTATTTCTGTGCTGTAAAGAGAAGTCCTTGTTCACACAAAATACCCTTGACACTACGAAGTATATTACATGTCTCGCCAAGGGGCACACAGTCAAAAGAATCGAATCAGAAGCGACCATTGAACTATCAACCCTCTGTCATCTGTATATGCTCTCAGTCGTCCAGGAATGTTTCTGACAAAGCCACCGAGATTAGGGGTGAAACGTCTTCAATTAAAAATAACTTGGCCCAAATGACTCTCTTTGTTGCATCCTGGTTTGCCCCATTTTTGTGTCAAGTTTGATGGTAACATTCTCTGCAGTTGATTCATTGCTAGAACCATGAATGAAATCCCATCTGTCACTATTACCCTTAAAATAGTGCCCGCAAAATTTACACATACCGGTATTGCTATTGTGGCTGAGAAATGAAGAGTCATCAATTGTATTCGTCACTACCATTGTAGAATAATTAGTCATACAGAGAAAAAAACAAACAAAAATAAAGTATGATTACGCTATCAGGCAAACAGTGATTGCAAGTCCTCAATCCAGATCCTTACTCATTTGACAACCATGAATCATTTACAAGACAATGAAGATGAAAACAGAAAGGAGACTGCTGTATCGGGACAAGGTGCGGAACGATGACAAAATCTATGTAAATTGGAGAAATATAATAAAATATAATGCGGAATGATGAAGGGATGAGACACATCATTGTCCATGTTCCTCCGGGGGCTCGGCTTCTGATCTAAAGCAACTGTCTCACACTGACATGAAAATACATTGCTAAGAACACTCAAAGAATTCAATTACGACTGCCTCTGATTCAACGCAAATCAAGTCAATGTCAAGTACAATGTTTTACAAAGAGCAAAAAACCTAAAAGCAGCAAAGTCGAGAAAATCAACATCTAACATTTGTAAAAATAGGCTCGAACCATGGACGCCTCCAGTCAACGTTATAGCGATGTTGTCCCTATTTACAGTCCAAGCATTGGTCTCCCAAAGAGTGTCCGGATGGAGGAATTTTTTTTTGTCAAAAGCAGAGAAAAAACCCGGTATAGGCCCATGTTGTAGGTGGCATGGAGCTCCAGTGGACGGTTCAGACATGAAGATAGAAAGAACAGAAAGGGGTTGTTATTGTCCGGTGATGCCTGCGGAGATTAGCAGGGCGTTGGGGGAGGGGCGGGGCCAGGAGCAGTGAAGAGGAAGTGGGTGGGCTTTCAGCAAACGCAGGCGGAGTTGCGCAGGTGAGAAGGTGTTACAGGTGGGAAGGCAGCCGGCGACAGGAAGAGGAGACAAAGGAGTAAGCAGGTTTGTGTGTGTGCGCGATTCGATTGATTATTATTTTTTGGTTCAGAAATGGTCGTGGCCGTGGCCTTGCTCCGCCCCATGGTGCCCCCCCTCTCGGTGCCCGTGCTTCTTGTGCTTCCTGCGCTCCCTCCTGCCCTTGTGGTGGTGGCGTCTGTAGCGGTGGGCCCTCCGCGCTGCACACAACGGACGCACAAAAGATTTATTAGACGGGGATGAAAGCCCGAGACAGAAAAAGCAACGGGAAAATCAATCACTGACAAGATGTGGACCGAGGTGAAACAAGGTGACACAGGTATAGTAAAAAAAAACTCACACTGGTTCAAAGTGTGTGTACAATTTCAGCCATATTTACTTAATGACTGAATGTCTTTAGTCCCTTTAGCTACCCACCCACGTTGAAGCATCACCCTGAGCCTGTTTTTGTACTGTGCTGGCAGGTTTCCTGTCTCCTCTCTCTATTTTGCCAACAAAATACTCTGCAGCGCATGATAACAGTTAGCAACAAGCTTTTCGAAATACTCACAAACCAATCCATCACATCATCTACAATAGGGTGACTCTATTGTACTCTATCACAACTGCTGTGCAAAGCAGTGAAAGAAAAAGACGGAATAATTTATTGAATATTTATTTTCACCATTATATGGTATCTTAAAGTGTGTTTGAATTGAAATGTGCTTGGCAGTGCTAACAAAAGCCGGTTTACAGGATTTGTTGGCACATTACAGATGGATTGGGCATCTTTTGTATTCAGCGACACTTCAACCTGTAAAATTTAACTTCCGCTAAGCTTCCTTGAGCAATATACTTCAAAGGATCCCCAACACTTTGAATAGCCCCGTAGGACTTCTTGAGCCTGCCATTGCTATAGACTTTTGCTTGCAATTAATAACAATGAGGCAGAAGCAGCACATGTCAAGATTCATGTGTTCCTTTTACAGTTTTGAACTTAAAGTGCTTGTAACTTGCTTCACTCCCTTCTATTGTCAGACAAACCTAGGTCTTTTGTATGCTCAGAACTGAATGCTGAATCTGAGTGTTTCTGTGCATGTACATTAAAATTAAATAAGAAAGGGAAGGTGTCTAAAAAAACATACAAATTTGAATACATGTCTTTTAAACATATGGTACTCACATTTTATGCAGATGATTTTAGGCCGGTCCCATTTGCCGTTGGCGCGACACTTGGCCGTGGGAACATGGCGTTGCAGAAAGCCGTCAGCGCACTGGTAACGTACGACGGAGTGAATGTCGTAGTGAGAGCGCTTTCGACCAATCAGGAAGGCGTTGTCCACTGTAGGTGGGGCTCCACATAACACTGTAGAGACAAAATATGGGCAAATAGTAAGACAGGGAGAACAATATACTTGGTCCTTTGTAGCAAGTACAGTATTATCATTGAGTTTAGTTATAGTTGGCCAGATAAATAATTCACAATGTGGGAGAGATACTTGGTGTTCTGTGATAGTGTGTAGAAAAGACCAGTGACAGTTTGATGGAGTTTATCATCATCAAAACAGGCCTGGGGGAAAAAAATATAGTGAGGAGTGATACTCCAAGTGTGACGGTGGATGCTCTTTGTGCTTCATTTCCCCAGGCCCTGACCTGGGGGACCCCAAGATTAACCCAATATAAAAAATAAATAATAATAACACAGTTAAATTATAATTGATAATGTTTAGTTTAGGACAGCACAGCATCCATCCATCTTCTTCCACTTATCCGTTGCCGGGTCGCGGGGGCAGCTTGAGAATTGGGTTCAAATAACAAAATAAATACACAATAATACACTTTATTTTTAATGTTTTGCCGATTGAAATTATTACAAGAAGCAGTTACTTTTCACAGTGGGGGTCCCGAGTGGTTCACATGTTAGTTTTGGGGGCCACGGCCAAAAAGGTTTGGGAGCCCCTGGTTTAGATAAAATATAACTAACTAAGAAGTACAAAAGTCAGAGTAAAAAGCGCCAATGAGTCCACGTTCCCACATATATGGTACATACACATAGACAACATTTTCCAGGTTGACTGTACAGTGAGAAGGGCAGGGCAAACTCTCTCTACTCTACTCTCCACTCTCTCACAAGAAGATACATTTTGCACAAGTAGTTTACTGCTTTTAGAAAAAAAATCCCCTGTTTTATTCATTCTTGAGGAAGAGAAAGAGCCATCATTGTTATGTAGATTTTTTCAACCCGGAATGCTAATAGTCCTATAGTTGAATTTTAATTACAGCTTGTTTGAGTCAGTAATTACAGCATTCAGTTTAAAAATGAAATGCTCTGCAGAAACTAATAATATGTCGTTTCCCTGTTTATGTTTGCACTTTGTATAACCCCTGGTATAAAAAAAAATCCTGCTTAAAAAGTGACTCAAATGTCTGGAGGCGAGCGAGGGCTGTCTGAGCGTGTGAGTGAGTGGGAGGCGGTCAAAGTCCAGGCTCTTTTCGACACGTAACGACTCGGCGACAGAATCAGATAAATGTTCGCTCTGAGCTGACACAGAGTGCGCGGTTTGGCAGGCGCTCTCTCTCACGTCTTCACAGTTTACAGTCGGCGCTGCCAGCCTCTCGGCGGAGGTGCCAGGTGAGCCCGCAGTACCGCCGCGACCTGTAGATGGCGCTCCTGCACCTGCGCCCTCCTTTGCATAATTCCTGATAACATTATGTAAACTCCCGAAGTCTAATTGACCCCCTTGTATTTTCATTTGTGCCTTCCGACGTGACACGGCACTGAATCTGTTATTAAATCCTTAGAGGGGGAAGCAGATCTACTGCTAATTCAGGGCTCGCTAAAAAGACAAGAGGCAATTTGGAAATCCGAGCTGGTGAGAAAAATCGCTACAGGTGAAAGTAAAAGGGCTTTTGAAGAATGCTAATTACAGCTGCGCTTTAATGAATGATTGAGTTCTGATACAGAGAGTTAGACACAAAGGCTCGCTTAGATGATTTCAAAGAAAACAAAACATTAAAAAACATCAAGCTTATGAAGCATAAGGTTTGTCTCTTTGGTGTTCCCGGGCCCTATGGCAATATTTGAATTGAATTAGAATTAGATTAATGAGCACCAACATTTGAGAGACCGAAATATGAACTGCTAGACTAATACAAAAACATGTTTGCAGAGGTCTAAATACAGGGTTAACAGGTTTAAGACCCACAGAGGCAAAGTATGATGTTGTTTGCAAAATATATTATGGCCTAAATAATTGCACTCAATGGGCCTCATTCATGAAACAAACTTTTTTGGCATTCACAAAATTTGTTTTTAGTTGAAAGAGCTCTTCTGGAGGAACAAATCCTAAGAACCGTCAGGAGGACTCTTACACACAGAAAACCTGCAGTTTTAGAATAATATTCTAAAAAAAAACCTGATAATATTATTATCACAATCAAAATACACAGCGTGAGAAACATTTTTCAAAAAAATATTTCATTTAAAAATATATGAGAGAATGAAAGTGATGAGAGGTGGTATAGAGCAGAGATATTTATGCTGCCTTCCATTTGTCCTCGGAGTGGGAAGTTCTAACTGAAACGCCCCCTGAAGTCGTATTTCCCACTGGGAAAGTCGGACAATTCTCTCAGGCCCCGACTTCCAACATGGCCGCTGCCAGCGTGAACCGTCAGTAGAAGCTCTTGAAATATCAATTTACTAGCACTATAGACTATTTTTGCGGCACTACATGAGATGAGCCACAAACATTGTACGATGACTCAAATATATGTGAAAATCCTGCTGTAGTGAAATTTGCATTGTACATGTGTTATGTGCAAACTACAACAGACGCTGTGCTAACAAATGCTAACAACAGTAGCCCTCATTCATTGGTGACAAACTCCGACTTTGTAACTGGAACGTCCTCAACTGGGATGTGACGTCATTCCGAGCTACGACTTCCAACTTCCGAGGTAAATGGAACGCAGCATTAGTGTAAATCAGACTTTCACAGCTGAGGGCTGCAGCTCGTCAGTAGCTGCTCTGAGTCACACCTGTCGTAATCAGAGTAGAGACTTTAGACTAAATACAGGAGGCTATTTACAATAAGAGTAACGGTATTTAAAAAAATAGTAGCATACAAATATTAAATACTTCAAAAAGTTACTCACATGTACTTGAGTAAATGTAAATGAGTCCTGCCTCATGCTCTTGTCATGCCCATATGGAAGATTAGAGGGTTTTCCCAAGTTGTACTTGAGAACTTTTTCTTAAGAAAATATTCATGAATGAGGCCCTTTGATACTTGCAACAATTTCAAAATTTTCAAGATTTCAAGTCAATTGTGATTAATTGTCCAGTCTCAATCTAGACCCATTGTCTACTCCAATGGTTCCCAAAGTGGAGTTGGAACATCACAGGTGCTTACATGCAGCAGCTCCAGCGCTTAGCTAGGGCCATCTCTGATGATGATCGCATCCTTTGAACAAAGAGTTTGAACTTCTTCCATCTGGACAAAGGTTTTTAGTTCCAAGATGTAAAACTTAATGGTTTAAAAATAGCTTTATTCCAAGTGCAGTGTCAGCGTTGAATAAGCACAAATGTACTTGTACTGGGGTTGATCTAACCTTTAGGGCACTCTCTCATAAAAATAATAATGATGATTTTATATGATTTTACACTTTCTTGTGTATGTGTGTTTTTATGAATTGTATTGTATTGCAATGTCTGCTCTCGACTGCAACCCAATTCTACCTACGGGTATAAATAAAGTTACCTACCTACCTACAGGGGGTCGCATGCACTGAGCTGGGTTTCCCAAGATGATTTTAACACAAAAAAATGTGATAGTGAATTTAATCCATCCATCTCCTTCCATTGCTAGGTCACGGGCAGCTGCCTGGCTCACACTGCACCAGTCCCTTATGGATCCTCCTGCAGGTGCTGGATCCACAAGTGGAGACACTACCAGGGGCACCAAGCACTTGACAACATGGCTTCTATATTCATTCAGGTGCTCAAACCCCTCCACCACGTTAAGGTGGTGCCAAAAGAAGAGTGTATTTAACATAATTTGTAATTGAAACCAGCATATTATTTGTATGAGGTCAACTATCAAGTAAACAATGTAAACCAAATCCACATGACTAAAAAAGCTGGAGTGTTTGCGTGGTAGTTTTTGGAGTCCCGACCTAATGTTTGGGAACCCCTGCTGTACTCTGTCCTCAGCATCCTCATATCTCTTCTCAGTGCATGTCCAAAGCATCTCAATCTGGATTAGACCTCCCAAACAACTACAAACAAACCCCTCTGATGCACTCAACATTCCTTATATCCTTTCTTGCTACTCACAAACAGAGCGCTAACACTTCGGCCTCCTATTACTACTATTAGAATTATATACGGACTGGAAATGTACATAATGAGAAGCAGAGCCTTAGGAGCGCAGATGAAAGTGGAATTATTTTGTGACATTAGTTGAAGGCATTGCACCAATTAGTGGATATTAGTTGCACTAGTGTTGAATCGGCTGTAAAAAAGACAGTCTGCAAATTAGCTCTCCATTAGCATCATGTACCTGCTCCCCATACAAATGCCCGCAGATAAAACAGTGAGCCATGACAGCCCTTACAAATGGTGTTGAACTGACTTTTTTCAGAAAAGGCACTGTTAACAAGCGGCAAAGCATTTCACAAAAAACGGTTAGTTGAAAAGATTTAAGGATTTCAGTCAGTGAAAAAAACTTTTTTTCACTTTCAGCACCGGTTGTAGGACAGATTTACAATGATTTCGCTTGAACATCAGTCAACCAGCCTAAAAAAAATCTAAAAATGAATAAACCACAAATGTTTGCTGTGAACTGTGAGACATACAAGGCTCTGCGGCCCACTCCTTTGTGTCTTTTAGTTTTTTTTCTTTATTTAAAACAAAAAAAAAAGAGTATGCCTGTTATCTGTAGACTTATTCATATTTCACACGGCCTTATACAGATAAACACATCGGCTCATTTGTCAAATTTCGGATTCAGTTCTCTCTGCTCCGAATAGCCCAGACCTTTGTTTAACTTGAGTAAACAGGGAAAACAACATTGTTTTATTCTGCTGCGGCATTAGTGCATATGACAGGTTAGACCAACCATACCAGCAGAGAATAGATAACACAATTATACTGTATGTAAGATGTAGTTTTGACATGTTTTGCGATGTTAATTATCTAACTTCCTCTTAGAAAACGGGCAGAGGATGCGATATAAGAAAAAGGGGCATTCCATAACAATGGCTGTGGCCTCATACTGTAGACAAGGGCCATGAGCGGGCCTCTACTTCTTATGGCACTTATATTTTAGAACATGGGTAGGCAATGTCAGTGCCAGGTGCCAAACACAGCCCTCCAGCATAAAACTTTTGGCCCCCTATAAGGATTTTGAGAAATATTCTGACCAGAACAAATTTTCTCAACTTCTCTTCACACTTCTTTGCTTTCTTGTGTCTACGCTGGTTACAGTGTTATTTCACGTTCCTTGATCAAAGGCGTAATGCCAGTGTTTGGAAAATAATCCTCTCTTAAAGAAGGAGCCCATCACCTTTCCCCTGAGCACAATCACTGGCTTAGACCAAAGCAAAGGCTAAGAGGAGCTTTCATAGGTGCACTTGCTCGGTGATTTGGTGGGAGGACTCAGGTGCATTGAAGTGGGGATAAAAGAAAATGTCACTAAACTTGGGGGAAGTGAGTGGAGGAATGATTTTATGGAATGGAAAAGGTGTTTTGACGAGCAAAAGCCGCACAAGGACAACGCTGACAGAGGGGCTTAGAGTTTTACCAAAATCCACTTTAGAAAAATGTGGCTGCTGTATCTTTTATGAGGTGGCTCACCGACAGGAAAACAACAGAGCATAATATCCCACATACAGTAAACTAAAGTGGAAAAACCAACTGTAATCAACGAAACTCAACTAGGCATGTCACGATTCTAAATTTTGGAGTCACGATAAAAAAAAAAAAAAAAGTAGATTAGATTACGCTCTGCGGGTCATGAAAAACAACAATATACCATGAGTCCTAAATTCTCACGATTCACCAACTTTGAGCTTTTATAATCGCGGTAATTGTAAAACCGGTTAATCTTGACATCCTTAAACTCAACTCTGTAGGACACCCCACTCTGAGCGCCCTGTCGGTGTTACTGACTAAACACCCCACTCTGAGCGCCCTGTCGGTGTTACTGACTAAACACCCCACTCTGAGCGCCCTGTCGGTGTTACTGACTAAACACCCCACTCTGAGCGCCCTGTCGGTGTTACTGACTAAACACCCCACTCTGAGCGCCCTGTCGGTGTTACTGACTAAACACCCCACTCTGAGCGCCCTGTCGGTGTTACTGACTAAACACCCCACTCTGAGCGCCCTGTCGGTGTTACTGACTAAACACCCCACTCTGAGGGCCCTGTCGGTGTTACTGACTAAACACGCAAAGTTGAAGTGAAGACACAGAGATCTCTTCCTTATCTTTAAGGATCATGTAACTAAATCTCAGACAGCAGCAGTGTTGACTCCTTGTGCGTCCCGGTGCGTCCTGAGGAGAATTCTATTTCTCTTTGTAAAGCACTGTACTGACTTGTTTTTCGTCTGTGAAAAGAGCTACATAAGCAAAACTCCTTTTCTTACTGACTTATTTTCTTACTTACAGTGGGCCACAATCCACAATGGACGACCTCTAGAGGTGCAGGCTGAAGGTTTTGTTATGACCTACAGAGTTTCCTGACCTGAACATCACTGAAAATCTGCGGCTAGACCTTCAAAGAGAAGTGTGTTCAAGAAGACAGCACAGAAACCTCTGGGCAAAAATCCCTCAAACCATAATTGACCAACTGTTGGGTGAAAAAAAAGTGAGGGCTACTAGGTATGAACTCTGCAGGGTGTGCAAACTTTTGCTCAGGCCTTTTTTCCTTCAATATTATTTTAAAATGTAAAAAATTTAATTAAAATCTGATTTTTCTTTTTTTTTTTTTTACATGTTAATGGAAATAAGATTAGATTAGTTTATTTGAAAGGGGACAGTGCAAGTTCATAAAACACATGATTAGACATGGTTAAAGGAATAGGTCACCGCTTTTACATGCTTACATATGTTCTAACCTGG
>OMNZ01092589.1:0-10490 GCA_900303255.1 Lesueurigobius sanzi
TTCCATCAGCAAAGGCATTGAAGATGAAACGTGGCTGGGTCTTTCAGCATGACCATAATCCCAAACACACCGCCCGGGCAATGAAGGAGTGGCTTCCTAAGAAGCATTTCAAGGTCCTGGAGAGGCCTAGCCAGTCCCCAGATCTCAACCCCATAGAAAATCTTTGGAGGGAGTTGAAAGTCTGTGTTGCCCAGCGACAACCCCAAAACATCACTGCTCTAGAGGAGATCTGCAGGAGGAATGGGCCAAAATACCAGCA
Organism: Lesueurigobius sanzi; assembly: GCA_900303255.1. Lineage (NCBI taxonomy): Eukaryota > Metazoa > Chordata > Actinopteri > Gobiiformes > Gobiidae > Lesueurigobius > Lesueurigobius sanzi. The sequence goes on from OMNZ01092589.1 coordinate 260, forward strand.
ACAGTGTGTGAAAACCTTGTGAAGACTTACAGAAAACGTTTAACCTCTGTAATTCCAAAAAAGGGTATATAACAAAGTATTGAGATGAACATTTGTTATTGACCAAATACTTATTTTCCACCATCATTTGCAAAAAATTCTTTAAAAATCAGACAATGGGATTTTTGGGATTTTTTTTTCATATTTTGTCTCTCATAGTTGAGGTGTATCTATCATGAAAATTACAGGCCTCTCATCTTTTAAGTGGGAGAACTTGCACAATTGTGGCTGACTAAATATTTTTTTCCCCCACTGTACAATAAAGTATAGTTAAAGAGCAGTGATGCAGGAACATCACTTTAAAAAAAAAAATAGTCATAGTAATTTGTTACGTTAGTTATAGTTATTCAGTAATTACTTTGTCCTGTAACTAGCTACTTTTTCATCTTGTAACGGAAACACAATTAATTTTGTGGAAAAGTAACAAATTACTATTCACCTTTCCGAACATCCGGGCATTTCCACATACACACCAATGCAACGACACCCAGTGTCGGTGAAAACAAAACCGATATCTGTTTATGTAACACTTTTGCCTCTATAGGGAGGTTGTTATAGAGTCAAACAACATTTCATCAAAATGTGGCATCACAAAGCCCCTCTCAAACCAAAATGATAACCACTCAAAGTCCTGTCAATTTGGTTCTCGTCGGAGCAACAATTAAAAAAATTCAGCTGGTGTAGTACATTTTTCTAACCACCAGGTGCCACTGTTTAGTAGGGCTGTAAATCATGATGATGCATGTCATTTTCAAAATTGGGTCTATTTCCGTCTCCGTTTTCATCACGGACTTATCCCTCACTTTCCTCAAGTCCTCAAGTCCTACATCACGCTGAGGAGCTCATCCCTGCTAACAGTGACTGCTACGGCTCACAACACTGGTGTGCTGCAAGGTAACAACCATGTGACGTCAGTACCCAGAATGCATCGCGACCTACGCATAAAAATAGTTTCTAAAAATATAAAAAACTAGGAAATGTTTTGGGAATTTTTCTCTTATAGATAATGTTACTGACAACAAGATGAATAATATGAATCAAACATGCCATTTCAGTCAGGGTTCCCTTTAAGGGAAAAAAATAAATAGCTCCGTCCCATCTTTGAAAGTTTTATATAGAGTGTCTGCATCTACAGAGCTCGAAATGTATGAATGTACACAAGAGCAGCAGTGGACATTGAACCTTAGCCAAACGGAGTGTCTTTCTCAAGCAGAGTAATGCCCAGTTTAATCAGCACTTTGCGAGCCCGGACAATAATAACGATGACAACTTCCTGTTGGCGAAAATAACAACAGGAAGAAAATAACAATCAGTCATGATGATAAAATCAAGCTCTGAGTCTGTGCTGTCAATTTTTATTTTTTTAGCATCAGATTGAAAATGAAAGCAACTTTGTTACATGTTACAAAAATGCTAACAGCAGACGTTTCTGGCTAATTTCGTTTTTGATTTGAAATTGAAAATTGATTGAACGAATGATACACTGATTCACCACAATTAGTTTTCCCATTCTGCATTTTCCCATTCTGCGTTTTCCCATTCTGCGTTTTCTCATCTGCATTTTAGACCTGCCGGTTGTGAATGTGAATGTGTCTTACCGAAACAGCAGCACAAGCCCAGGAAGAAAGGGAGAGGATAATGGATAAACTATTCATCAGGTTAAATGAGAAACGCAGATATCAGTGGCCAGAGAAGGTGACTCGACTTCACACACTGTAGTCGCAGGGCATGGCCCTCTCCAGTTGTTCACACATGTTGATTTGAACCTACCTTGGCCCTCTCCAGCTGTACTGTGGCCTGCTGCTCCCGCTCCTGCCGGCTCTGCCCTGGTCCCTGAATGTGGGCCGGACTAGGAGACTGGACCTGAGCCTGGACCAGGTCTCGGTCTTCCTCCAGAGACACATCAGAGTCCGAGGGCCGGCTGGTGTAGGAGTCCGCTGAGCCCTGTGCGATGGAAGGGAACACAACATGAGTTTGATGTTGATTTAGAGCAGAAACAAGGAGTAGCCACTATAATAACATACCAAAATCATATGTTTACCTAATAACTCTGGGTCTGTACAGTGCAATTGTCCAGTCATTGTGCAATATAGGTAAACAACGGACATTTACAGATTTGGACTCACAGATGGAAGTCTCAAAGGCCAAGAAAATTTGGTATCCTGGGGTATGGTTAAAGAATAAGTCTTAAACCGCAGCAGACCAATCATTTATTTTTTACATGCCATTAGGAAGTCTGCAGGAAGTGAGCAGTCGAAACTCTTTGGTATGACAGTGGTTTCCAAACGTATGTGTGCCTCCTGAGGCTTTGGATTACCAGCCGCGACCTCGTACGATGCACTGGAAATAACTCTCAGTGAAAGCAACACATAGCATAAAATATAGTTTTACTGACATTTTGTACTTTCATACTGAAACCACAGCTGGGAATAAACTTTCATAAATATCCCATAAAATGACAAAAATACTTAAATTTACTTTATTTATGTAAAATATGTTTCTTCTCTCATTTAAGCAGAATTGTGCTGTTTTGTCACTCATTTTGAACATCTCACACTGGTTTGGACTGAACTTTGCCACCTTTCCTTAATCTGTGCATCTCTTTCGCTCACTGTAAGACCGCAGCTAATAAAGCTATTTGGATTTATGATTTAAATTCTTGTTAATGCCAATATCTTTTGTACTGACATTTTGTCTGCAGCAGCACATTATTAGCTCTGCATGTGTGCCGCTGCATTAACTTAACTCAATACTGCCATAGACAAAGCAAGTCTCCTCAGGGATGAGCGGCCGAGGAAGAGAAACATTTCCTTTGCTGACGGAGAGGCTGACCATGTTAAAGCCACAGCTTTGTTGCTGTGCACTGTAAAAAGTGTTGCTTCCATAGGAAATGTATGGCATTACTAGTAGTAACAAGACATTAAATTAAGTTTGTTGGCTGAACACAAAGCGGCCGATGGAACCGCTTACGCCATTTTTTTTATTTCAAAGTTTTTACAGTGTGAGAGCAGAGTCTCTGTGCTCAGGTCTAAGGTTGGCTCTGAGGTTCGGGTCTGGACTGTATTCACAAGGACCTAATTCGATTCACGATTCATGATTCGATTCATGATTCACGATTCTCAATTCACGATTCTCGATGCGATTCATGATTCGATTCATGATTCACGATTCTCAATTCATGATTCGCGATTCGATTCATGATTAAATATTCACGATTCATGATTCGATTCACGATTCTCGATTCGATTCACTTTGATTTTCAATTCAGTTAGGATATCACGCAGTACCAATTTTACTTGGATATGGAAGACATTATGCTGCAAATAGTAGAAACTAACTAAATTGGTACATAGTAAAATTATGAATAAGAATTGAACCCAATACAGTTACATTATTCATGTATTTTTTTATTTAATATGACCTGACCAAAACAATGCAATAATTTAAATTCAAAGCAAATAAAGTGACTGCAGCGTATTAGAGGAATTAGAGGATCATCAGCCTGAATGTCATTCCCATGTGGTTATAGATAGATTTTTAGGGATGGGGTCAAAACCACCTTCTTGTTCTCGTACTCATTAATGTGGTCCCGATACCAAGGGGCCGATACTATTTGACGTGTGCTGCATCTATGAGTGCACCTCACATGTGATCAGAGCATGACAAACAAACGTGAGAATTCACAATACTCCACACAGACCTGACTTTATTACAGACTCATTCTCTAAATCAATTTGTGCTGCATTTAACCAGTGCTAAATTAAATGCTGACTTCAGTCTGCAAGAGGCGTATGCTAATGTTGGTAACCAGCTGCTATATACTGCTAATGGAGATTCTTAGCGTATATGCTTAGGGACTAAATGCATCTGTAAAACAAACCCAATAACTAAAAAGGCCACAGGAAGAGCTTTTAAAAGAGGTATAACATGTCCATATTGAGCACCATTTAGCTGCTCCTGGAGGTAAAGATATCCAATATGCTAACTTAGCAAGTTTGTGCAAGCTCGCAAAAACAACCAAATCTATTCCAACGCTAGCTGTAGTGAGGCTACTGCAACATGAGGCCAGTCGAGTTAAAATAATAAGTAACAATCTACATACTATTATGGACAAATACAACACAGGCACTGGGTAACTTTTGGATATGAACAGTGTATAAACTGTATATTCCCTATAATTTTCAATTTAAAAAAATACAACCAACAATGAAAATGGTTGTATTATTTTTTGAGAGTAGGCCTAACATGTATCCGATATAGAAAAGATAGCTTAATGGTCTATGGCATGGAGCAAGGAAATTTTATAGAAGTACAGAGTTAGGACTACTGAAAAAGCTCCTAAGTTTGCTAATTATGTGGGGATTTCATATAACTTTAAACATTAACATGTTTTGTAAATGAGAGATTGAGTCTCAAGGGACCAACCTGTATAAATAAAGGATTATTAATGGGAATTTACATCTGCATTCAACATAATCAACTCGTCTTTTTAATGCACCACATAGTGCAGGATGCAAATGTCCACAAAGATAACTACTCTGAGATGCAGGGTTGATTTTAATGCACCTCACTATAGTAGGACACACATAAAACAAATAAGCTGGAGATGGTAATGACAACAAGGAAAAACAAGACTCAAACAAATAAATAAAAATAAATAAAATTTTGAAACTCTTTACCAACAAAATTATTATCAGAGATTTAAGAATATATTTTTTTACATACAAAGTAACCTTTCAGTTTGATATGAAGAATTGTACCTGCATTATTTAACAGTCCGAGAGTCCTCCGTCTCCTCAGCTCCTAAAAGTCTCTGTACTGTTTCTGACTCCTCTCCTTTCATTCTCGCTGACACGCCGCTCCTAGGTTTTTACACTGCGCTTACAGTTGTGGCCAAAAGTTAACATGCCCTTTCAAGTTTACATACCCTTTTAATCTTTTGACCATTTTTCATAGAATATGAATGACACAAAAATGTTCCCACTCATGGTTAGTGGTTGTGCAAAGCCATGTATTGCCTAAGAACTGAGTTTACTCTTTTGAAATTATAATGAAACAGAAACTACTCAAATGTCCCTGATCTAATGTTTACATGACTGTCAACAACTGCCAGGAAAATTGTTCAGGAGCAAAGAAAAACTCACTTCAGCTGAAATACAGGACTCTCAAAAAATTTGACTCTGTAAATATTCATGTTTGTTTCAAGATGCACAATATGTACATTTTTGATCAAGGCAATTTGGCTAGTTTCTAGTTGAAAAGGTTTGACAATAAATGGCTTCACGCAACCACTAACCATGAGTGAAATCAAGCTTTTTGTGTTATCATTCATATTCTATGAAATGCAGTTTACAAAAACTTTTGGCCACAACAGACATAAAATCCTGCTTTTCCCACCCTTTCCATTTTTGGGGGGTTTAAAGTGCAAATAACATGCATAATCTGGGCCTGATGCCCGTGGCAGCTGGGGGGTGCTTTTCCTCCTGTCAATCAACCAAATTTGAGTGTGAAATTTAAACAAACAAAAGATCATTTAAGTGGTTGCGATCTACTTTAAGTACTTGCTTCAATATAATAAGCAATATATACTTGAATATACTTAGAAACCTTTGCAATAGCTGAAGTAATTTCTGGAAGGATTTGTAAGACTTTAAAGGAATTTATAAATGCTTTAAGGTTTGGAAGGTCCTGAAGTACTTCAAGGTTGTGAGGGATTCTTGGAAGCATAAATATATTTTAAGTCCAACTAGAAATCTGACTGATCTGTGTAATTATGTAAACAAAAACTGCATAAATCACTGAAATGGCTGAAATCACTCAAATTGCTGAAACTGTTTAAATCGTGGAAACTGTTAAAATCGCAGAAACTGTTGAAATGGCAGAAACCATAGAAATGTGAAAGACCTGACTCGGATCAGTATTGCTTTATCAGTTACAGCATAACCATGGATATTAATTACACCATTTCCCCCAAACTGTGGAGTTAAAGTGATAAATGCCATGAACAGGCAGAGTGCAGGATCTGTGTCAGTTACAGGCAGGGGCGATTTTAGGCTTTCAGTTTTAGGGGGGGGGGGGTGTTAAAACAATGTCCAAGAGACACAAGAATAATCCTATCAGACTACAAATAAAATTATTATTAATAATAAAAACATAAACATGGACAAAGCCTGATACTGGGCTGTGAAGTGTTTCAAATATAGGGACCCATTTAATGAGGAGGGCCCCACACATAGATTTGTGGGGGTCTGGGGGTGAATTTTATCATTCAGATGTGTTTTGCTGCATTCTGGTGCATTTTAGATCATACTGTAAATGTACATAGTATTTTCAGATGTTTGCAATTTGAGCTTTTAGAATGAATTTTTAAGGGAGAAAAATGTATTTTCTGGGGTCCCTTTCTAATTGGGGCCTCACAGCAAATGCCAAGCTAGCCCCCTTCATAGCTACAGCCCAGAGAATAAGTACAATGGAACATAAAGCATGGTGCATTCATGCCATATGAGCTGAGTCAGTCACAGGTCAGGGATAGGTCTAAACATTCTGACTATAAATCATTATTATAATTATTAAATTATAATAGGCTAATGTCAAATTCTATATATCCTATTTATTATAATCTTATATTTGGGCTTACTCTGATATCTGTATAGTTTTGAAATTATTTAGTGACAAACTAAATCCATGTCATGATCTGAGAATCTCAAATTTTACACATTTTAATTCATCCTCTATAGCCTTTTTAACATTTGATTTGACCATTTGAATATTATTTTCAGTGGATTATGTGATGAATGATGCTGTGACAAGGCTCAAGGCTCCACATGAAAGTAAAGTCTGAAACTTCTGAGCTTCTGTCCGAACTCATGGCCTGTTGTTTTAGAGATTATACAATGATTTTGAAGATATTAATCCACTTAAAATATAGTGAGAAATGCGTAGCGATTTCGCCACTAAATCCCACTGTTGAATGCACTGACGCCTCTGTTCATCAGCTGCAGGTGACCTAAGTCCATGAATATGAGATGGAATGTCAAAATATAAAAACTGGCTGAAAAGCTTGAGAAGAGGGGAACCTTTTTACAGACTCTACACAGTTCATATAGTCATTATTTTCTCTGTATGAACTGTACCAGCATCACAGTTTAATCCAGGGAGAGAGCAGGGTCCGACCGTAGTGCTGAGGAGAGGGGCGGAGCTACAGCTGCATGCAGTGCGGAGCCATGGACTGAACCATTTAGTAAAGAGGGGTGAGGTATCTTTTGTGCAAGTAAATAAGTGCATTTGCTTTGTAAATCAACCAACAAAAGTAAATTATATTTTTACTTTTTTGATTTTCATTCAATTCATTTTTGTCCTTAAAATGCATTAGTCACTTTACATTTTCCAAACAATGCTTGCCATTTATGTGAAAGGTCTTTTCCATGACATCCCAGTCTGGACTCTGATCTGTAGCTTTGACCCATTCTGGACTTGCTCTTGATCCAAGTATAGTTACACAAAATTAAGCATGTCGATTTTCTAAGCTGATAAAAAGGACTGAAAAAAAAAAACTATAGGAGTACTTAGGACACCACTTACTTTGAGATCTGCGCAGTAATATCGTCACAAGATATTCCTACGCCTTACAATATAGTACCACTTTTTATCAGCTTAGAAAATCAACATGTTTCATTTTGTGTAACTATAATTGGATCATGTAACTACTCACATAACCATATTTAAATAAGGAAAACGTGGACGAGCTTGGTGGCTTCTAACTTCACCCCCGTTTGGCTCCATAGGAATATGCTGGGAGAGGCTAAATGCTAACAACATCTTTGGTCTTTTTGTGTGACTGAGGGCATGCACAAAGACCAGACAGGTGCGCATTCCACTTGTCTAAGCTCAGGTAAGAACATATCTCAGTATGTAAAAACGGTGGCCTGTTCCTTTAAGGGGGGCCAGAAACAGATAAATTGCCAAATCTTCACACTAAAGAATTCAATTATTGCACTGATTCAACAACATTTCTACATAGATTAACATAGGGAATTGTAACTTCAAAGGCCATTTTCTCAAAAGGCATTTTTTCTTACACTCTTGCAACAACATCTCCACTATAGCTCCTACAGACTCCAAACTTAAAAGTCTTGGATTTAACAATATTTTGAGGGATTTGTCAATATTTAATTCCTAGCCTGATTTATTGAGTTTGGAACCCAAAAAACATGGATGTTTGCAGATTTATTCATGATTCAACAACATTTCTACATAGATTAACATAGGAAATTGTAACTTCAAAGGCCATTTTCTCAAAATGCATTTTTCTTACACTCTTGCAACAACATCTCCACTATAGTAGTAGTTTAGTTTAGTTTAGTTCAAAAACTAAACAAAATATCCACCATCACCTCTGAACAAATCTTTGTAACTAATATATCAACAAAATAAAACCCTTTAATCATGGCTCTGAAAACGTGAAAGAGCTCGGTGGCTGGGAGAGGCTAAATGCTAAGAATGTCTTTGGTATTTGCGTGACTGAGGGGTGTTACTAATCTGGCAGTTTCACACTTGTATCATAAAAATGAACAATTAGGAACTTTTTTGGTCATTAACAGCTCCACTAATTTACTGCGTAATTATATCCCAATAGTGATGGGACGGTCGCAAACGAGTCGGTACAAAGAGCAGGCTCTTTTATGTGAACGACAAGAGCGAGGCATTTTTTTTTTTACATATTGAGAGAGCGAGAGAGGGAGGGAGGGAGAGAGAGAGAGGGAGAGGGAGGGAGAGAGAGAGGGAGAGAGAGGGAGGGAGAGAGAGGGGGAGAGAGGAAGAGAGAGAGAGAGAGGGGAGAGAGAGAGAGGAAGAGAGGGGGAGAGAGAGGGAGGGGGAGAGAGTGGGAGAGAGAGAGAGGAAGGAGAGAGAGAGAGAGAGAGAGACGCCTTGAACAGACAGGAGCCACACACAGGCAGGGCATCTGACACAGGAGGACGGGAGGCAGTGAAAAGTACAAATTATGGTACTTTTACTTTACTTCAGTACATTTTATGATGAATAGTTTTTACTTTCTACTGCAGTACATCGAAACTGGGTTCAAAGTAAAAGTATTTTATGTTTAAAGTGACCTCTCTGATGAACTTAGTCCCAGTTTAAACCTGGTTTATACCTGTTTCAGTCCTGCACATTAAACTCTTAATAAATACTTTTACTTCTTACTTATAAAGTACAGTCACAGGTGACAGCTGCAGCTCGTTGGTTGCTCATTAGTCACACCTGTCGTAATCAGAGCAGAGACTTTAGTCAAAATACTGGAGACTATTTACAATGAGAATAAAAAATAGTAGTATACAAAATATTAAATCCTTCAAAAAGTTACTTGCGTGTACTCGAGTATTATGTAAATGAGTACTGCCTCGTGCTCCTGGAAAACATGTTATTTTTGGACTTGTCTCTGTAGAGTTGAAGTGGCTCCTGCTCCGTCTGAGATGATCACATTAGAGGGTTTGTGGAGGCCTGGTTCTCCTCCCTCTCGTGTGGGTAACTGGAGCCCAGGACGGAGCTCTGTTCCTGGGTAAAGGTCTGACTCTGGGTCCTGGAGACGCTGGAACATTCTGCTGCAAAACAACACAGACACCGCCCTGTTCTCCCCCCTTCTCTCCTCTCTCCTTCCACCTCCTCCCTCCATCTTCTTCTTTTTCTCCTCCTCCCTCCCTCTCTCCTCTTCTCTCCTAACCCATTCTCTCAGCTCCTCCTCCCTCTCCCCTCTCCTTCTACTCCTCCCTCCCTCTGGCCTCCCCCCTCCTCCTCCCTCCCCCCCTCCTCTCCCCCCCTCTCCCCTCCCCCCCCTCCTCCCCCCCCCCTCTCCCCCTCCCCCCCCCCCCCTCCCCCCCCCCCCCCCCCTCCCCCTCCCCCCCCCCTTCTCCTCCCCCCTCCTCCTCCTCCTCCCTCTCTTCCCTCTCTTCCCTCTCTCCTCCTCCCTCTCTCCCCCCTCTCCCCCCCCCCTCCCCCTCCCCCCCCTCTCTCCCCCCCCTCTCCCCCCCCCCCCCCCCATGCCCCCCCCTCCCCCCCCCCTCCCCTCCCCCTCTCCCCCCCCCCCTCCCTCTCTTCTCCTCCCTCTCCTCCCTCTCTCCCTCTCCTCTCTCCCTCTCCTCCCCTCCTCCCTCCTCTCTTCCCTCCCTCCCTCAGACATGTGCAGTCCCCCCCTCCC
>OMNZ01092594.1:0-10190 GCA_900303255.1 Lesueurigobius sanzi
CTCTGTGCATATAGCCCATACCCATACCCCGATCAAAAGGAACATTCCTTTGTGTACTGCGCATTAACAACCCGCAAGGCATGTTGGTCTTTTGAGTCCAGAAAGTACTCTGTACAGTATGTGCGGAAGTAAAACGGAAGAAGAAGAAGAAAAAGCAGATGGAAACAAACATGGCGAGGCCCAGGCAGTGTTGCCAGATGTACGATAACTATCGTATTTGCAATAGATAATTTAGACCTCTGTACGATGTACGATGAATAATGCAAAAAAAAAAACCCTAATGTACGATCATTTCAGAGCGCCAGATCATGTCTGGTTGAATGCATTTTGCGGTCTGCAGCATTTTGCTGTCCTCCAGATCTTGAGTCAGATTCAGCCTCCGTGAGGCTGGAGACAGTGTGTGCTCCTGAATGAGCCACAGAGCGCCATCATTTAACAAGTTTAATGAGTTAAGTCCGAACCACAGTTAGGAGACTGAAACAGGAAGGTTAACAGCAGTATCAGGCATAAACTGGGCGTAAACTCTGTTTGTTGTGAGTGTGGGGCTCTAATTCTGACATGTATATCCTTAATTTTTACAATGCAAACATATGTGGGTGCGTTTTTGTCATTTTTTTCTCTGTACGATCATTTTTGCCCAAAAACGATAATTTTGGGCTGTCTATACAATAATTTGATTTTAAGAATCTAGCAACCTTGGGTCCAGGCGCAACACACCGCCCTTCTGGATTAAAGAGGAAACAGATATCTTAATCAATCTTGTGACGTGTGACGTGTATTTATACACAGCACGTTGTCCGGAGTCTCGGTTTGTAAAAAAATATATATAAAAGAGTCGTGGTTTGGATCGGGATATTCCAAATGATTGACATACCATGTAAACCGGAATAACTGTCTGCTCACTCATGCAAACGGGTTATTCCAACTCTTTCAGAAACCGGAATGTTGACTTTAACCGGAATATTGACGGCATGTAAACATGGTCACTGTTGTAGAGTGTTGTATAAGGACATTTATATAATGTGGATTAATATTAGGGGGATGTTTGTAGTAGATACCTCTGTAGTGTCATCTGTGGGTCCCATGTTAATACAGTCTGAAATAGAGAAACTATTTAGTATAAATACAGTAGATCTTATATGGTTTGTCGTGTTTAACTTACCATTAGGTCTTTGGCAGTGATACTTTTTAAATACAATGGGTATTATTACCATTATCGGAATTACACCAATAGAGATCGTGCAGCCGGCAATTACTGCCCATTTTAGATTGAAATGTTCCTCTAAAAAGAAACAATAGTAATCAATCAGATCATGGAAACACATAATGTAAAGGAACCTTTAGAAGGAGTCAGTACCATGTAGTGGACACCAGTGCGTTGCATTGAAGACCACGGTCTGGTTGGAGATGGGGTTTTTAGCTTCACATGTGAAAGTGTCCTCTCTGGAGCTCAGAGGGATGTCCAGAGTCAGGACGAGGCGAGAGGACAGGTTTGGGTCACTGCTTCTGTTCAACACTGTTTTTCCTCTGAACAAGATCAGCTCTACATCATCTGAGTTCAGCACAGAGCAGTTGACTCTGCAGCTCCATGGGGCTGGGCTCAGGCTGTGCTCCTCAGTGGAGAGGTGAGGGACGGCCACGTGACCTGCCAAAAAACAGATGATTAACACTTGTTTGTTGTCTCACAATTAGATGACTGAGGCGTAGTTTACACAGCGACAAAACAGCAGTACGTTGTTATCGGAATCACGTGTCTGTCACACAACAACACATGTCGTTCTAACATTGTATCCTCTGACTCCCGGCTCCACTGAATACGGTGGAGTAGGTGGTTTCATTTCTTAGTGGGAGGTTGTTTACAGACCTTCTGCCTCTTATGAACTATGCAAAACAAGGACATATTGTGAACAATTACTTCCCAGCCCCGGTCCGAACACTGATTGGCTAAATCACGATCGATAATTATTTGGCTTTCTGGTTTCTCACATTCATATTTAGTCAAATAACTGTCTGTAAATAATTTACAATGACTTACTTTTACTTTAGAATGCACAACAACCAAAAGTATACTGGAAGTTGAAACTGTGATAAACTGTCTTCTTCTTTCTACTCACAGCGCATGCAGAAGCGTAGCTATGCTCACAGCGACATTTGCTGGAGGTGTGTACTGCAGTTTCATTGTGCCAAATTAGTCTTTTTGGCACCTCAGAGTTTTTGTGTGAAAGCTGATAGAGAGAAGACGCGGCGGCTGCGTTTTGCTGGAGATTGTTGCCATCTAAACAGCCACCGACTCATCTGGGGGAGTCTGGGAAGAGTCGGGTGTAAGTGGAGCTCCACTAAGATTAAAGTTATTGATAAAAATGTGCATAATCCTGCTCCAAAACATGTTTGTCTGTCATCTGTCAGGATCCTGATCTGTGGAACTGAAGAGCTTTTCACAACCAGAGGTTGAGTAGCTGCTACTTGACGGGGCTATGCCTCACAGAACTTCTCTTTGGACCTTAAGCAGGGTACTTCCTGGGCCGTCAGTAAGTATAAGTGTTGACACATTCATTCACTTGAAAGTTAATAAATTTCACTTAAAAGTTAAATAAATGTATGAAAGACATAAACAGATCATACTTACTGTAAACTTCAACCTCATATTTGATCAAAATATATGGGTCTTTCTCAAACATCATGCGGATGCAGTAGAATTTGGAGAGCCATTTAGGAATGTTCATGATAGTTAGGGAGCCGGTCTGAGGGTCGAGCAGCAGATAGTCTCTCAGTTCTAGATCATAAGTGACAATGTTGTTCTCCCATGTCACGATCTGCTTCCCGCTGAAGTCACTCTCTGTCCAGTAGAGGCGATGGTGTTTGGGGTCAAGCTTCTGCACTAAAGATGGCATTGTCACATTACTGCCCTCTGAAGCACTGATAGTGCCACTGTTTCCTATAAGAACCAAACATCCAACAACATGGTTAGCATGATATCTAGAGGCATTACATGTTTATAAGGTCATATAGAAAAAAATCATCCCAATGATTCCACACAGACTCCAGTCCTGATGTGACTAAACACCTTTGGTGGCATTCAAGAGTTAAATATACAATTTGAACTAGGATTATGAGAATTACTAAAGTCTAGGAGTCTAATTTTCTATTCCCAGACATATTTTCCCAGTGTCTGATTTCTTCCCATCAACCCAAAACTTCCACATTTGGTTAATCTTCCAGCTAGCAGCCAGATTGACCCAGAGGCATTGAAGGATGGGTCAAATGCAGATGAAAAGGACATTAAATTTTAAAGTGCACAGACCTATGATATTCAGATGAAAGATTCTCTTCTCTGTCGTGGTCTCAGTGATGATCTGAATTAGAAATTTCCCTGAGTCTGAGATAGTCAGGTTGGGGATGGTTATGGAGCCAGAGCTGACGTCAAAACGAAGCCTTGGACCAAACTTGGTCCCATTGACCAATGTGAGGACTCCGTTTGTGACCACACCCAGGACTTCAGTCGGAACGCTCGGTCCATACGTCCAGAGGTAGTTCATCAGAGTCGGAGGTTTGTTCACATTTAAAACTACCGTCTCCCCTTCTCTCTTAGTGATGTCTTCAGCATGGAGCCGCCCTGACAGACAGACAGAAGGGAACAATAACCAGTAGGATCAGGGTTTGCAAACTTTTGGTGCTGAAAATGTACTTCTGTATTGAGCTACAACCAATTTAAATCATTGTGTTTAGAGTGAAAGTGAGGAGGACTGAACCAGGTTTAGTTAAAGCACAGAACAGGACAAAGGAGTGGCTATAACACTTCATGATGCAGAGGGCTGGTGAAACAATTTGTGACATAAAATTGGAGAAAATAGGAGACATGTGACATAAAATCTACTTTTAAGTTTTTATTAACCACGTTCTAACGTTGTTCCCTCGTCAAAAACAGACCTGGAGCAGTATTTCACTTCATTCATGCAGTTTTTAATCCTGTTTGCGTTAGTCCTGTCATGTTGACTTCAGTTCTACGGTTCTGAAGTGCTTTGTTTTGTACTTCCTGGAACAATTACATCATTGTTCAAACACCCAAACTGTCCTGCACATTTTTAAAGCCAATAATCTAATACAGGATCTGTCCTGAGCTGTTCTGTCTCATTGCCTGGACATAGCAAGCCACATGTTTAAATTAAAGCTAAAGTTTATTTTTACCATGTGATTCCCACTCTTGTCTGTGGCAGGTGCTCCAGGCCAAAGCCTCATCAGCCCTGGCACTACTATTTAAGAACATCATGTCATCGTCACAGAGGTATTATTTGAATTTATAAAACATAAAATATTGTCACTTAAAGATTTTAAGTCTGTTTTTAAGGTTTATATGCGTGATATATCCACTGTAGCATATGAATAATTTAGGGGTTTTCAGCTGTTGTCAACCATCGATGACATTTGTGTGGCGCTAAAGCCTAGTTAGAAAACATTCAAGAAAGTACAGAACTTTGGATATTTTACTTAAGATGAGCAGGGCAGGCCCAAGCATTCATGAGGCCCTAAGCGAATTATGTCATGGGGCCCTCCCAACGTCAATTTAATTTTGGAAAGATATATATTCCCATAAATGAGACAGCTTCAACCAATCTATGTTTGTTAAAGAAAGAAAACTACTCTGCAAAAAGAAATGTAGAAATTAGTAGAATTTTCTTAAAATGTATATATTTGTCTCTGATTTGAGAAACTAATCTCAAGAATTCTGCCAATGGGGTAAGTTTTTTTACTCTACTTTTTTACTGTACTTAAAAAATAATATACATATATAAAAACAATTTACTTGAAATAAGAATGTTGATGTTTTTTTCTTAATTGAAGTGTAAACAAATTTTAGAAAATTGTACTAGTAGTGTTGTCAAAAAATATAGTGCTAATATTGTGTTAACTCAAACCAATTTTAACGGCATCATTTTTTTAATCGCGTGATTAATAATAATAATAATAATAATAGATTTTATTTATATTGCACTTTACATTTCAAGGAAACCTCAAAGTGCTAAAAGATTAATGCCACCCATGCGTCACCGAACACTTTAGTGAATATCTCTGCGAGTAAATGTTGTAGAGCCTAACGGAGGATGGTTTGCCCGTTAAAATGAGTCCAGCCATGTCCTTGTAGGCCACCGGGGGGCGATGTAACGTTGCGTTGGAAATTTGTGTCAAAAAGTGCCAAGTTAGCATTAGCTAAAACGGCTGACTCTGTACTTTACACAATCGCCCAGGGATTCACTAGCCTGGCTAGCGCCAGACTAAATATCACAAGTGAATATTTAGTCTGGGAAACAACCGTGTTGGAGTAATGAATATCGAGCACAGTAATGAATATCGTAAACTATATTGTAAAAAATTCAAAACGGAGATATCTGTTTTTGCAAATGAACTCTTCATATGTACGTGTTTGCGTATCACTGTGTGTAGATGTGTATGGCGTGATGTAAAGCATCTTGTATATTTCCTTTTCTTCCGGGGTAATTGCACAGCCCGAACACAGTGTATAGGCATATATAACAGTAGCGTTTGCCTTCACCTGTAAGCCACGGTGCTTTTTTATTCTCTCTGTACCCAATGTACCTTTTTGTGCAAACTGTGAAATAAAAAAAAATAATATGCTAAAGGAGCTATGATAGGGAGCATCACTGCTAATTTCCTTGCTCCTTCCTCATTGAACTGGCAAAAAAATTTTTTAAAAAAGGAGTGAAAAGGCATAGAAGAAGAAGAAGATGAAATCCTGTCGGAAGCAAAGCATCTTTCTTCGTAATAAAATATTGTAAAGCCAAACGCTCTTCTTCTTTTAATATAAATTTTCGATTTAATGTGTTTAGAACACAATCACGCTTGATCGAAAGATAGCTTCGCGTCTGCTTCGGCAACTACAACTTCCACGTTTTTCATGCGTCATGGGCTTGCCGTTCCTCCCCGTGCTGTGATTGGTCCCCAGATTCATGTGAAGATTTTGGTCTTCCTTTCCAGGCTGTCTCGCAGTTCCAATTGAAATTCGAGCGCGAGCAGCCTGGGTATTCCCAGGAGGCTAGGGATTCACAACGGTACCAGATAAAAACTTGTTTTCTGTTTACATATAACATGGAGTTTGGAGCAACATTTGTACCAAAAATGAGCATGCTAAATTTGCAAATCTATTGTTTTCAATATATATATTTAAAAAAAAAAAAAAAACATTTTTCCATGTTGATTATAGTATTAAAATGATAATTCAAGGGGCATTTACAATAGATAAAAATGTGTGATTAATCTGTGCTTAATCACGAGTTAACTATGACATTCATGAGATTAATTGCGATTAAATATTATAATCGTTTGACAGCACTATTTTCTAGATTTAATTTGTCAGTGTACTAGGAATTTTGAGGAGACATTTGGGGACATTTTATGCACTATTGGAGGCCCCTCTGGTGATCCTGGGGCCCGAAGCATCTGCATAGTTTGTTTATTAGGCCCTGAAGATGAGAAATAGTGTAAAAGTGGCATCTGAGCTAAATGCTAAATCATTTTAAGTTTGCTTTTTTGAGGGTCGGATACATGTCCAATGTCCCACTAAATCTCCTCTTATAATATGTTGATAATAGAGAAATCACAGAAGTTATATACAGTAAATGTCACAAACAGACATGAGGGACTGGCTTCACTGTTTCATTTAAACGGGGAAAGAAGGTCCATTTACACAAATAACGACCAGGTCCGGTAAGTTTTAAGCTTCAGGCTCAGATAAAGGCAAGTCTATGATTTCAATGGACAAAATACCAAACCCCAGAAAATGCAATTTTAGCAAAATCTTAGTATAGTTGTGTTCCAGTGAATTATGCTTTGGTGAAAATTTGGTCAAACTAACATGTCATATGCACTTTCAGTATTCGGCTTCTTGCTGAGTTAGCACACGTGACCAGAGATGGTACTTTTTACTGCAAGTTTAATAATTCTGTAGAGACAATTATAACCTCAATATCTTACATTTTAGGGTGAGACAGAGCTAAATGGAAGTGTGGTTCATGGTTAATCTCTGGTAAATGCACCCAGGTGAATGTCTCACTGCACCGACCACTGTCTCTGGCCATATTAAATATGTGGCTCCTGATTACAAAAGTTTAGACATCCATCATTTCAATGATCAGCATGGTCAGAAATGTAAAACATTAAAATAAAACATTACCTGTGAGGAAGATTATTAATAACAGAGACTTCATGTTTCATATGAAGCAGATCAGCCCAGTTTTCCACGTTGTTGTTTAGGCATCTTAAAAAAGAAAAAAAAAGGTTGTGTTCAATGACATTACAACATTCTAAAGAGCCTATAGTTTTATATTTCCAGCCTTAGTTTATTTATAGTGTAATTTCTCCAAATCCTCTGCCAAGCCGCATTAAACAAAATCTGCCTCAGAAATAACTTTTAGATATAAAGAATAATAATGAAGGTTTGTGAATCCATTAACTATCAAATACTGATCAAATACATTTGTCAATTTCCTTTTTGAAAATTACTTTCTGTTTCTCTACCTGAGCTGTATAGTCAGCTGACCTCGCATGATCAACCTATTGCAGGCAGTGGTTAGCACTCGTGCTTCACAGCTAGAAGGCCCCTGTTTCCCCTACCACTAAAAACATGTACAATAGGTCAGGATGAATGAGATGAGTTTGTGAGTGCGAATGTGGGACAACAGATGGAAATGAGCCCATGGCTACACCCCGGAGTGGTGTGTTTACATGTATCCTCATGTGCATGCACTGTCCCAATCAAATAACAAACAAACTTGAACTGCACTGTTTCAACTGATTTCAACTATAACTTTATCAATCCATGTATTTTTGTATCGCCCGGTATCACAAGGGTTACATAAGAGGGCTGTACAGAGTAAAACTGAAAGCACTCAAAAATGTAAAACACATATTTTTCGTCTAGAGATTAAACACAAAGACATTTTGACCTGCTTTATGGTAAAAGATCTCTTTATACTAAAGCATATTATTCTGTTAATTCAGAGGAGAACAAAAGAACAGCATTTCACTTTCTCAAAGCTAAAGTAAAATTGAACCTTGCTAATTTGTGGTGATACAATATATTTCAGACAGGTCTTATTGTAGACTGTTTAAACTACAAACTAGGACTTGGTAATGAACAAAGCTAAATTAAACGGGTAAAGAATGAAGTAGTAAATATACTTACAGTGAGCTGCAGCGGTGCCAACGTCTCGTGACTCTGAGAAGAACCAGGAAGAAAAACAAAACAAATCAAAGTTTGTGGGTGGAACTTGGCACAGTCAGAAGTATCAGAAGTACATGTACTCAGATAACTTGACACTTGGTGTAATTGAGTGACCAATATACAACTTGCTGTATATTACTGATGAGAAAAGAAAAGTATTGCAAGTTTTCTTTCATTTTATGTTTTCATATAAAGGTTAAGTATTTTATGCATAAAAAATATATTTTTGGTGACAAAATCTAAATAGTGGATTGAGCCAGGTTTAAATTTATGGTTTCATTTTGTTGATGTATTAATTACAAGGGGATTATGTTATAAGGGGATTATGGATATCTTTTTGGTATCTTTTTCAGTTTTTGAATAAGATACATATTCATGAAAAAAAAAATCTAATTTCGCCTTGTTTTTTGGGATTCTTTTGCACAAATGTTTTTACACTCTATGATTTTGTCGCATATAGAGTACTGTATTGTATATAATTGTGTATAATATGGTCACTTGCTGCTGGTACATCACTCAAACCAATAGAATCACTTTGAAAATCCTGCACATGAAACCATTCTCATTTCCCCATTGCACTGTTTTGGAAAAGCATCATTTACTTAATTTTGACAATTTTGATAACTTTAAATGTGCTTGTTTTGTATCCTAGGTTTTACATGGACTTGCCCCTCCTCCATTACAGGATTTTATTAAACCAAACACTGTGAGTGGGATGAGCTCCAGGGCCACAGCCTGAGGGGACTGTGAGGGTCCATCCGTCCTCCACGAGGTTCCACACAGGCGCTCCACATTTGGACAGACTGTGCTCTCGGTCAGAGGCACCAAGTACTGGAAGTCTCCCATTGTCAATAAGACAGACTCCAACACTTTAAATTACATCTGAAACAGTGGCTAAAGGAAAACCAGTCGTGAACATTTAGAGTTTAGTTGTTATTGTCACAGCTTGTTTGTTTTGTGTATGTTATGTATGACCTGTCTAGGGACTACAGATGGAAACTAAACTTTGCAATAATCTGGCATACTTACAGCTAATGCTGCACATGTCCATTAATATGCACTGTCCCTATCAAATAAATATAGAAATAATTAATAATGCATTATTAGTTTTGCCTGAGTCAACAAAACAATAGGTCAATAACATGTGGCTCAAAGAGAAGGCTGACTAAACTCGACCACAATGTTCCTGTTTCCATCTGGTTTGAAAAGTTATGCAGCAAGTTTTGTTTCTCTTTATCTCTTCAAATGCTGAGGGAAGCCAAAGTCTCAAAAGCTCAATAAATTGGGTTAAACCTGAATGTAAGTAAGTAAGTACATTTTATTTATATAGCACCTTTCACAGACAGAAGTCACAAAGTGCTTCACAACACAATTTAAAATACATAAAATACAAATATAAAAAGACAGAATAAGAAGGCCAAGACAACACCAAATCAAAAACAGCCCAAAAGGAAACTAAGCAAAAGCTTGGGCAAAAAGGAAAGTCTTAAGATCGCTTTTAAAAGTCTCAACAGAATCAATGGATCGCAGAGAGAGCGGAAGATCATTCCAAAGCCTGGGAGCAACAGCCTGGAAGGATCGGTCTCCTTTGGTCCGAAAACGAGTGCGTGGAACCATCAGCAGATTCTGGTCCACAGACCAAAATTTTGAAATTGATCCTGTAAGACACAGGCAGCCAATGAAGCTCTTTGAGAATAGGGTATATGTGAGTCCTCCCATTTGTGCCGGTCAGAATTCTCACTGCAGAATTTTGCACTAGTTGCAGTCGAGACAGCTCCTTCTTGTTTAGACATGAAAACAAACTGTTACAATAGTCTAAACGTGAAGACACAAAGGCATGGATGACATGCTCCAAATCGTCCCGTAACACCATTTTCCTGAATTTTGAGATATTCCTCAGTTGAAAGAAGCAATTCCTCGTCAGCTGTTTACAGTGCTGCACTAATGACATGTC